>JAQGBY010001153.1:0-32020 GCA_034698785.1 Mycogona germanica
TGAACAGATTTGCCAGGACACTCGAGAGCGTGACGTCATAGTCTAGCTAGAGCAAGTTGCACATGAGAACCCGCCTTTAAGATTGAGTCGTTCTGTTAAGTTAAAACGGTGACCGAATGAGGTGAGATGCTCTATATGAAATTCCCAGGACTGCGTCAAAATCATGTTATCTAAAATTGTGAATAATGAAAATCAGAAAAATTCAGCCAATTTACAAATTGAACAACTCGTTGCCAAAATATGAAATCGAGAAAATTTGTTTTTCTTTGTATTATTTTATTTACTACACCCTTTTAATGTGTCCACCGTGGTGATTTGGTACAGGAAATTTTCTTTCAGCATTTAAAACTGTTCAGGGAGGGTCAAGCGCTCTTTCTGATCTTTTAGACCATCACGAAAATAATATTGTAAATTTCAAATCTATTCGAACCTTTTATGATTTCTGCGACTACAAATAGCCAAAGAAATGAAAATGGAGAGGAGCCGATGGTAGGACTACGATTATAAATTCGGCAACGAAGATTGTTTAAACGTAAAATTTAACTATCTTCTCGAAGATAAATTAAGAAAATAAAAATTCCCGAAACCAAAAGACAATTATCGTTACCCAATAATTTAAAAAATATAACAAGCTACACAAAAATATATACAATAAAGCTATTGTTAGCCAGAGATACGGTAAAAAAATCCTTGTTTTATCTTTCTTATACTTGGGTGAGTTCTTACGTTTGTCTTTTGTGCTTCGCAAATTTTCATTTTCTTAATTTATCTTCGAGAAGATGTGTTAAATTTTACTTCGTTGCCGAGTTTCTAATTGTAGTCCTGCAATTCTCCACCATTTTAGTTAAAAATAGTCAATTTATCAGTGATTCAATAAGTGACCACTTCTTCAGTCTTGTCGCGGAAAAGCTGATTATCTTTAGTATTAAACGAGCGGAAATGCTGTTTTAGTATCGATTTCGTTTGAATGCCTCATTTCGTACGTTTTCTTAGTACAATTTTTTCTCTAGTTTCTAGTTTCAAGTTATCACGGGGCAACGAAATATTATACCCCGCGATTGGCAATTACAATCATTTGAATTGCTGTAATAGAAGTCCTACAAAATTAGATTTTCTAATAAACTGAGCACTGCTGTTTTGCTCATCTGCTCACCACTCAATTTCGATCAATTTGATGTGTATAGCAGAGTACTCGTTCATTGAATTTCGTATTTGGTTAATCACAGTAAGGGTTTCTATTTATTGGTCTATTTGATGGACTAAGGTTAACATTTCGAAGAAGGGCAGAAAGCTATTCCCAATGCCCAAAAAAAAACTTAGATATTTTAAACCGACAGTTAATAGGTAATTGTAAAGCTGATCTAGATGTCGGTATCAGATGTTTTCTGCGAACTATGGCTATTTGTCACATTTTCTACTGAGACTATCAAAAGAGAAACGTTGTATCCGCCGCACTCCTTTGACGGCGTGAGTTTCTTAAAGATGGCCGGACTTTTTAAGGATTGCCAATATTGAACTAAATTTGGGGGAAAGGTAGCTTTATTGGGGGGGGGAGGGAATTATAACAGTTTTGGCTTGGTTCTCAGGAGGTTCCCGCAAGTTTCCCACAATCACTCCTTTGTGTCTCGACCCAATCCGGGCGGGCAAAGCGATATCGGGTTGGCGTGTCTATATAACTCAAACGAAATCGCGATCAACCTTGGACTGGATTCGCCGGGTGTTGCGGCTTGGGGTTCAAGGCGAGCGGCGGCAGATGCCGGGAAAAGCGAAGTCCCGAGGAGACACGAGAGCTCTCTTTTTCTCTTCGCTACCGTTTCCACTATCTCTCATCCCGTTTGACAGCGAATCTCTGGATAGCAATTCGAAAAGATATCAAATCTGAATTTACGCCTAGATTAATGGGCTCTCGAATTAATTTCTTAAAGGTGAGAGCCTACAACATGACAGGTTTCAATCTGACGACCGCCATATAAATCCTTCGCGCATATCATTACGGGCTTCAAAATGTGAACAACTGTAGATTTAATAATATTTATTTTAATACAGGTACTTTTTAAATTTTAAATTCATATCAAGTATATGAAAGACGTACCGTACCCGTGACCTGTGAACGTAATTGTTATTTTTTTAGTTTCTATTGTACTAGGATTTAAATCGGCTTTGTTGGACATCTATAAATGTCTGTCGTGCCCATACTGTACGAGACATTTAGTTCAAATTGTCGCCGCCGGTGGCGCTTTCGAGTTGCTAGGGTAGCAATGGACTTGCCACGAGCAAAGAGATCGCAGCATTCTAGAGGTGTCGTTTGATCTGTTTAGCGCTTCGTGTTACTAGACCCGTGATCGCGAGTTCAATTCCCACCGTAACCTCCGGAATTTATCGAGCGAGAAACAGAAAATCTAACGCACCCCTTCCTTCGGAATGAGAGTAAGGCCGTGAGACCAGTGTCTATACAATATCAGGTGCACGTTAAAGATCCTGACCTAGGCATCTAGCCGAAGTTAGGTACAATTGCCTGGTCGCTTCCTGTGGGTTTTGGGGCGGAAACGCTGTTAAACCATCTTAATTAACAACTAGACGAAGATCGTGACATTCTTAACACCCAGTGAAATATTATCAAAATTAATTTTCTGGTATTCGTCGATAAAGGAAAATTAAATTATATTGATACGAAAGTAAAAGTCCCAACGTGGTCGGCAAACCGAATTTGAACGGACATGCCATCATAACGATAATTCGAAAAATGAAAATCGGTTGTCGACTTGGCCGCAATCAATTTACTGGACTGAGCAGATTCATTAAAATCTGAATTAATTCTTAAGATATTCTCGAGGAGCTTCTCTGCAATATGTCTGGCGACTTTCCACCGAAAGCGCTGCAGCCCCATAACAAATTTGTCGACGAACGGCGCCAACTAGCGATAATTCGAAAAACGAAAAATTGTTGTCGCCCAATTGAGGGATATTAACATCCAAGAGGTGTCCCCAGGAGCTACTCTGCATTCCGTTGGAGACGCTGCTGTCGTCGATCCTGCTCGTCTCGCCATTTTTAAGAAAAAGCGGTCGTGGAGTCTGTTCTGTATATTAAGAAGAGTAGCTCTACTCCTTAAGACTCCCGTTTCTATCCCACTCGCGCCGCTCCTGTCGTTATCTCGAACGAGCCCGGTGCAACGAGCCGACGAAATGCGGGGGGAAGAGAGAAAGAGAGGGAGAGATAATATCCCGAGCGTTGGATGCCGATCAAGGCTACGCTTGCTGCAGTGGCACTCTGCGGCAAAGTCGATCGACGAGGGGGAACTTTTGCTAGGTCAGTGGGACAAGAGCGCGCGGATAGGGCTCGCTCTCTCTCTTCCTCTCGCTCGCTCTGTCGTTCTCTCCTAGGGATATGGCGGCGTTCGTGGTCGGCCATGCGATGCGGGGGTGGTGCTGATGATGGTGCTGGCGATGCCCGAGTGTGCGGGGGTGGATTCGGTCGGTGGTGACCGTGGCGCGGGATGCTGCGTAGAATCGTGGAATGATGAGGTGGTAGCTCGCATGTCTGCCACCGTCCTGCATCATTCCGCCAGAGAGTCGAGCGCATCTTATATTGAATATTGATTCCGTAGACTCAAAAAGGACTCACTGATTACCGAATTTTATCTCGTCTTCTATCGCTCTTTCTATGAAATCAGACTCACCGGTTTAAATGATGAATTTACACGTACATTTTCCGGAAATGACAATTTGGGTATCTGTTAAAAACCGATAGATTGGACATCTGTTAAAAAAATTTTAATAAGTCGATACCGATCCGAACAATGGTCGATCAGTCAAGCATACACCTAAAATAACTGTGCATTCATTATTTCAAATATCGTCGTCGAGTTAATCATTTATATCATTGGCATGGCGTATTTTAAAAAATATTAAAAAAAATTATTATCTTTGTCATTTTTGTGGTCAGATTTCAGATCAGCCGAAACCAGAGGAACGGTTACCACTCTGTAATAGTAAAATCGGTGAATAAAGGCAGAATGCAGTCCTTCGCACTGGACCAGAACATGAACAATTTTTTTAAAAAATTTCCAATCAACTGTAGTCAACCGCACTACAGGTGTTACGTCCCCTCATTGTTTTTCTTCCAATTTCCAAATTTCCAATTACCAAGGTGCAAATCTGTAAAATTATAATTAGCAAATTTTAATTATCAGAATTTCGGTCACTCTTAAATTTGACCGCTACCTGTGGGTGCCAATACGATGAACATTCTCCTAAATCACACAGTAAAGTACTATGACCTCGGCGAAATTTAAAAAAACGTGTGGAACCTTATTTATTAAGTACAGAGTTCAATGACTGCCCTCTGGTCAGTGACGTTGTTCTTGACTGTTTGCCAATCCATCAGATTAGCTACCTAATTGATCACGCATTCTTCTTACTCTCCTACTCCCATTCCTATAAATTCCCTGATCAAAACAATCGATACGACTTGCCGGCGACTTGCACTACAAGGGTAATAGGGATGGGCTATTTATAGTGACACGATGGTCTTGCACCTGAATTTAGGTAATTTGTCTGTGCCGGAACCCCAATTTGCCAGTTTGTCCGATACTTACTCAAATGCAGCTAATGGAATACTGAAGGGCCGCCGAAGCTGCGCTCCGCCCACGATTTGACATTTGGCCTGGAACGACTTCGACATTAGAAACGCCAGTCAATATAACATTTAACCGTAATATACTTGCTTAACTATTTTATGAAACTACTAGAGAAATAGCCCACTTCGCTCGGCTGTCCCAGCTTGGCAGATAAACTATTTTCTAATGTTTCTTGAAACTGTTTTGCATGTGAATTATAAGATACGTTAATAACTAACACTAGGTGTAATTGTAGATTCGTCACGTGTTATGACGTCATATCAATGGCGCCGTAACTTGCGAACTGTACTAAACTGGAATCCAGTTCAAATTGAATCCTCTAAAGAACACTTTATTGTATTTTTAAAATATTATTTCCCAGCTAGCAGTTAATTAATTTAATTACATATTATTAGTAATTTAAGTTTTTACTAGCTTAAAAACGCATGAAATGCAGTTTGAATTGAATTAAATTATTTTCTTAATTCACTGTAGACCACTGCACCATAGGATTTTCTGTACCCCTCTTCGTGGTCAAAATACCATCCCTCTACTGTGCCCATTTATTTTATTAATTAGCCAATACACGGGTGTAAGTGTATTTCAACAAGGAAATACTCGACTACCCGGGTAATTGAAAACCCGAGTAAATTGGATTCTAAACTAGACCCATGACTCGGTCGGAGCAAAGACGATGGCGACCGGCCGCTAAAATGTGAGTGGGCCAAATGGGCGGGGTCGCCCATGCTCTTTTCGGGTAACCATAGCAACCGCGTCAGTGCCGGATTAAGCCCGTTGAGGGCCCGAGGTAGTAGAAATTTCCCTTCCCCCCCCAACCATTCGCATAACCATTCGTTAGCAATTTCTCCAGAAAATTTACTATTTTGCTCTGATGAATGATGTAAAGATTTCTGTATAAATTTTCCTAGAAATTGCTTATTTGGTGCAGCGAAAGTGTACCTCATTTGCGAAGAATTAAAAAAAAAATGAAAATGCAAGTGCATGAAGTGCCAAAAAATGTAAGGCTTGTTTTCAAACTTAGCAATTTTTTGTGCATGATAAATTCTGAGTCACAACTTCATGCGTTAAAAGTGTCCTAAATTATTAAAAATCTATAATAAATAGATGCAATAAAACAGCGCGAAGCTCAATTAAAAAAAATCTTTCCCTTAAAACTAATGATTTTGAGTAAAATCAAATCAATTAATTTCGATAAATTGTCGCGGGGTCCCTAAGCTTTTCAGCCATTTGATGAATTCACTAAATATAAGGTGAACCCGATGTCTATGGTTCATGCACATTAACATACTGTACGATATATTATACGACTCGTCGTGGCCCAGTTGGTTTCGCGACTGACTGTGGTTTCGGTGGTCCCGGGTTCGATTCCCGGCGCGGGCTCTCGAAAATTTCGATCCCGGGGTACTGGTCGTTCCCCCTCGCACAGTGCCTTAGCACCATGAGGGGGACGTTTGGCCTGTAGTGCGGTTGACTACAGTTGATTGGAAAAAAAACAAAAAAACATGACTTTGTTAATGCGTAAAATCAGGATTTCATCTATAATCAGTCTTTTATATAATTTAATTTGCTTTGATTTGATTCATTTTTTTCTATCTTCTGGAAACCATTTATCTTGACTGTAATTGTATTACATTTCACTGTAATGCATTTCAATCACAATTCAGATTCAGTTGTTGTGGGGCCCGAAGTATCTGCCTCACCTCCCGAATGGTTAATCCGGCACCGAACCGCGTTCCTCCTCCTTCCGGCAGACACGCGGCCCGCCAGACCATATTGACACACACACATACACACACACCCACGCTCCATAGGAAAAAGTGGTGGACCCGTCCCGATGGCTCCGCGGATGCTGCGAAAACCAGAGGGCGCCCCCGACGCGCGAGATCACATTTGAACCACCCGTCCTGCGCATGCGCGACGACGATTCCAGTACGAATCCAACCCGCCCGGCGTCTGGTATATCTATCGGCGTACAGCTACGTAGCCGAATCATTCGTTGGCACATGTTCCCGGCGTAAGCAAGTACTAGTCCCGCGTCTCTCTCCCGAGCCAGACTCGCACCAGCAACCCGCTCTCATAGCAAACCCCCGCATCAATATTCTATTCTATAGAAAAGTGGCTGGCCGGTTTATCGTTACGGCCATATCGTCTTCAAAATACGTGATTCGTGGTGGTTGTGTTTGTGTGTGAATCGCCAATTTTGTAACGACGATCTATTTTGCCTGGACCACGATTGACCAAAACATTTTTGCCGGACCACTGCGTGACCACTGGACCGTCACTAACATTGACTGAGAAGAATGACCATTCGGTTGTTCGGAAATATAAGACGACAGAATTCGACCATGAATTTTCAATCGTATTCGCGTGATTTTTGGGGTGTTATCGAACCGTGAACATTTTTTTTGGTGAAACTGAATTTTTGAACTTTATTTGGTGGACTTTTGTTTTGATCACCGTCGCATCGGAAGATTAAAATTTCGGAGAAAACTTATTGAAAAGAGTGGTCAGCAAAGTGTTAAATTAGTTGGTTGCTTGAGTAATGCTCCACAGCCAATGGCATCGCTGATTCGTCAATCTTCATTCCACTGCGTTAACAACAAATCCGCGTTTTCGGTGTCCGAATACCAAGTGTCTCTCCTTGTCGACGGCAGTTTCGACGTCGTCCCACTCGCGCGGAATATTAATTAACCCGGACACAGATCCCACTCGATTCTCGGTGCGTTAAGAAAAAAAATATAGCCTCAATGCTAGTTCGCCTTGAATTTTGGCGCACCAGAACATCTCGCTTTATCCGCCCCCGCTACGGGGAAATTTACTTTGCAGCTTATCGGATAAATTTCATAAGTCGTCTACGTTACATGCGCGTTGAAAAATTCCTAAGCAAATACAGTGAATGTCTGTATACTGTATTGAGAGACTTATACATCTAATATTTATTTTTCGAAGCTCAAATCTCTGTAGATACCTTATACACCTTTTAATTAATCAGGAAATGTGTTATAAAGCAGGTCAAAAATTTGTATATTTTTATTGGCAATTTTGAGTTCATAGTTGAACATATTTTAGGGATAAATTTTTATTTTTTTAGTACATCTTAACGAAAATATCAGAACAAATTGGAAAATGTCTTTTGATTAATTATTTTAAATATTAAAATGATCTTGTAAAATATGTAGTTATTATTTAAAAAAATAACTTCGTAATATTAATTAAGTTTTTTAGTTCTTGTGTTCCCATTTATATGGGTACCCACATACCCACATTGTTTTTAAAAAAATCTTCTGTGCCTTTTCTGCGAAACAACGGAAACTTATCCTGATTGTATTACGGATTGGGGTGTCGAATGGCGATTCTAATTTTTTCCATCCTCATTTTTTCTATGACCGTTGCCCGTTCGTCGCTCCGCAGCGGAAACGGAAGCTGACCAACAGCGCCAGTATCGGCAGCAGCGAGACCGACCAGAATTTGAATCTGTCGTGCCTGTCTGTGGCCTCGGCCAACCGGACCTTGGCCAGCAAACGGAAGCGCTTCTTGCGAGTCGCATCCTTCACTTCCTTTCGGACGCCGTCCGTGGACAAGAAGTCGTCGATCAAAACCAAGACTGTAACAATGAAAGTCGGTGAAGCCTTACAGGTAAGAAATTAAAAGCATCAGATGAGATTCGTTTTTAGCATTTTTTTAAAATTTATTATCTTGATATTTTAGCACTTGTCATGCGATGCGGCATTTGCGGGGGCGCTCATTGCAATATCGTCGCCGTGAGTTTCCACTGATTGCCGGAATTGTTAAAAGCCGACAACAGCAAATTCAATATGTTAGAAACAACACCTTCAAATTGTCTTTCAAAATCTAAGATACGTATCCCGCATGTGCGTGGGTGTTGCAGAAGGTTATATATTTTTGAATGGTTATTTCTTGTTTATTCGCAATTTGAGAAAGCACACAAAGTAAGAATTCCGATTCCCTGTGACCTGTTCTCTGGTTCTTAGTTGCGCCTTAGGGCACAATCTTATGATAATAATATTGTGCCCTAGATGTTTATTTAGTGATTCTCCCTTTGTCGATTCCTTTAATGCCACCCTCCAACAGCTACCCGCATTTGGTACTTAACACCCTGTAAGCTCATCAATAAAACCTACTGACACTGCTGCCGTGCCTGTTTGCCAAGTTCAGGGGCAGCCCCAGATTCATTCTTCCAGACGCATTCAGCTTGTAAATATTTCTTAGATCGATCGAGATTGGTCACTATTTGACTTCTATTTTGAAAGATATATTTAAGAAGGTCCACCAGCGGTTTCCGCCCTAACGCCACACGTAACAAATCCCTACCTAGTTGTAGCAAGCCACCCCGGAATTTTTAGGGTGAAAATGTTGGTGGACCTCTTTAATAAACACCTCAAGAGTGCGAAGCGTTCTTGCCACAAGATTAACGTAGAAGCTCTGGAAAAACTGAACCATTGCTTGAAATATTCTAGCAAAGTTACTTAGAAAATTCTGCCATCAGACCAATCAGTATTTTCAAAAGGGTTTTTGCATTGTCAAAATGTAGTTGGTTTGTTTTCTTTGGTCGGTCAACTAAATCGTGACTCAGTGACGTCGGAAAGGACAGTCTGACGTCACTTGGGTCTTGCACGTAAGATGCGCCAGTAGGCTAACGACTCGAGTATATTGCATTTTCAATGAAGAGCGGATGCGATGTGCAAATTCAAAGATGAGGATTGCTGTGGCCCCAATTCGGATGTGTAGGAGTGCGGGGGTGTACGACGAGTCTGACGTCACGCGCCAAACACAAAATGTTTGTCCAAATCTTCTTTCGAATTGGCAGGAATTACCCTCAAACATTACTCGATTCGTGCGAGGGGTTGCTGGATGTGCTTTTTTCTCTTATATTGTCGCTGTCGTCGACCTGCCTATGGGTGGGTGGGAAGGGTGTCGGCGAATTAACCTAGTCTGACGGTGACGTGTGATCGTGACGCCGACTTGGTTCCTCCCAACTCGAACGCTGCCGACTCTCTCGCTTCAGTCGAGCGCGAGCATTTATCATTTCCTTTCCCCTGTATACATGTATATTTTCTTATCAAGAAAATATGTTTTTTCTCCGACCAAAAAAATTGTAATAATACTAGTTCAGATTCCATGTTGCTACACTGTACGTTAATCCTCATAAGACCATCTGCTATGCGAGTAGTGACGTAGGCGTGCTGCTCTCTGAAAAATTATTATTATATTCCAAATTATTCAGTTTCAGCACTAGATCGACAGTTAGAGGGTTCGACTGTTCGTACTGTTCGACAGGTAGAGATGTTGATTGTCGGAATGGTTGGTCGTTATGATTGGCATGTGGTTTGATTGTCCAGAAGTCACTAGTCTACTTGTAATGCGGTTTTTAAAATGAGACAGGGTCCCGGGAGGGGTCCAGCCTGTCCATCGCCATCATCATGTCCGCATCAAAATAACATAAAAATAGGCCATGCGCAGTTGTCTGTTCGTTGGTGACCGCGGTACTCTTCGATGAGGTCTCTCGTGACACTTTCGTTTTCGTGTCCGATGTGTGATTTTTTATTGCGAAATCTTGTTGTGACCAAAGGCAATGTGTTTTTATGCGCGTCATTAGAAATGGACACCAGAGCAACGGCTATCGCTCCTGCGCCCAACTACGTCTCTCACTCATGTTTTTGGACTATTTTTCTCGTGTGTACACTTCCGAAGTCGGTTGCAGTCAGGCATGCCATGTACCAGATAGATGGAATGAGTTTCAGAACTCAAGTTCGTCAATGGTTGCGTAACCAGAGCGAACACTTTCTATGGCATGGGAATGAACAGACTCGTGTCATGCTGGGATAAATATGCATCTACAAGTATGTTTGTATATGTTGTATGTTCCCGGGGACTGGGGACTATGTCGAAAACTAGCCATATTCCCGCTATTTCAAATTTTCAAATTTGTTTAAGCTCAATTCTTTATTTTGCATACGGATTTGACTATCGTAGGTGTACCTTGTGAATTCGTATAACCATTATCGGATTGACTAAATTTGTCTATTTTATTTGCTGTGCTAGAATGAATGCTGGTCGAATCGAGAATCGAGATTCAACTATAAATTTGCGGAACAATCTTCAGGGGCCACATTTTCGTGATTCAATTCTGATTCTCATTCCACGATTACGCCATCTGCGCATGCGCACTATCCCCGCTTCCGCTCATTCGATGGCTTTGAGGGAAAAGTGAATTTTCGACTCGTTTTCTTTACTGAGGAATCCTTCCGATTAATGGCCGCCTTGATGTCCCCATGATGTCATATTATATATATTATTTATAATCATGATATTACCAAAAAATCACCGAATCGATCATAAAATCGACATAATCGAGTGGCTCGATATTATCGATGCAGATAAAGAATTTGCGGTCATAGAATAAGTAAACGCCGAAGCACCGTTCGTTAGTAAACGCTGAAGCATATTAAAAAAGATGACACTTTATATTGAATAGTTATAGATTCTAGTTTTAGATAACATGAAAATGCTTTTTACACGAAAGCATCTTTCCATTTTCGCAAATATTAAAACCAAAAACGTTTAAGCTTGTGCACGTAGAGCGCACAGCACCTCCATGTCTGATTTGTAATATACCATGCGTGTTTTTCGAGGGTGTGTACCGCGACGTTGTCAGGGCGACTAAATCTCACCATCCACTTCCCGTCAACCAATTTTGAGATGATCCATGTGTTTTTTCTTCTGTTGAGTACATGTAGGGGGGAATAGGATTTGCCGGCGAATTCACCTTGCCAACCGGGTTGGGTTGAATAAGATATTTTGTTGTTGCCATTTGTTATTGAAAAGCTAGTTGTACGTGTATCAATCGTTGTGATGTTTAGATCGAATGCGTCACAGAAATTTGTCAGGGTAAGAGGTTTCGGGACTGAAATCCAAATTAAGGAAGCGCAGTTACTAGTGAAATAATTGTGTTAATTATTATTTTATATATGAGTAAGAATTTTAGGAATTTTAGGTGATAATAATCAAAGATGGGGAATTCGGGACAGCACCGAATGAAAGTGACGAACACGAGTGACGGACTCGTCTTTATAATTTTGTTGTGTTGTGTTGTGACCCGTCACTTCAGTGAATTAAAAAAATAATAATAATATTTTACTATTATTTTAATTTGAACTGGTAATTGCGAAAAATACAAAAATCCAGAAATCCGTGGTTCGTGTCCCGGTCTCTTCGAAACTCTGTAATTTTCGCAATTCCCAGTTCAAATTAAAATAATAGTAAAATATTATAAAGACGAGTCCGTCACTCGTGTTCGTCTCTTTTATTCGGTGCTGTCCCGAATTCACCATCTCTTGATTATTGTTTTATATAGTTGAACGTGAATGACTGGCGTTACAGGTACAGTTGATTTTCTCTAGTACAGTATCCAGGGATCGAACCGGGAACAGATCCCATGATCATCGTATCACAAGTGTCTCTCAGTTGCGATGTTCAAATATAATTCAACTGTGTTTGAAACTAAGAAATTCATCACAATTAGTCGTCTGGAAAATTAAGGAAATTTATTTTTGAGTATCGCCAAATGCTTAAACTTCTCGTTTGTCTCTTTTAGTAAGCAGTGGGGTTTTGTAATTTGAATTGAGGATATTGCTCAACGTAAGTTGTCCAGCAAAACATGACCAACTTGTTTACGGATAATTTCAATGAGAAAATTTTCCATCTGGCGTCTCTCTGCGGGGGGGGAAGAACCAAACATCCGAAATGATGCCCTTATTATGTGGAACCAACTAATTTGATCCGTCACATTCAGAGATCGCGGAAAACTGTTCCTATCGATGGATCCTGTACGTCCCTAACGCCCCATTATGGCGACTCCCTCGTCGATTTAGGAAAGCATGTGGAGGCGATCTGCACCGGGGAGAGTCCAGACGACATGCAGCCTAACCCCGCAGTCTCTTTAAGAGCATAATGTATCGCTGAAAGATCGATCTCCGGTCCTCCAACAACTTAATAACAACCTAATTTTCCATTCATTCTCTGAACATGCGCTGCCGCGTGATTAGGGCCATTGGGCAGCCCCCCCCCCTCTTTCTATTACCGATAATATTTTTAGTCCCAGTTTCGTTCGGCCCAGTTAGGGTCTCAACGACTGTATACATCCGCCCCGTTCATATGCTTATATAAGAATCAAAATCACATATTTGTGCATTAATTCCTGCCTGGGGCCAGTCACAATTACGGCCACGTTGGCTGACTACTGTCTAGACACTGGGACTAGCTAGACTAGCTGGGAGATTTGCCCTGCTGAGACCCACTTCCATTTAAATAGAATGAGTGGTGTGCTCGGCGGTAGTTAGAGCATTTTAACGAATTTTCCAAACGAAAGAATGACTAGGCGAACTGATTATCCCTAGTCCTGTAAGTAGTGGTGTCATGATGGCGTTCAACAGTTTCGGTGTACCCTATTTCTCGAAAAAATTATTTCTTTGGTTGAAAACTCGTGAAGTCTTTTCTGACCATAATTTTTGCTTTGTCTAGATGGCATTTTGTCTTTAGTGAACGACATTTTTGCAGCGGATTTCAGCAAGAAGGGGTCTATTTATTTTTGGACTACAGTGTATAATTTCGCCCTGAACTCAAGATTCAAGTTTTTTTAGATTCTAGAAATAACAATTGTTCTTGTGTTTAACAATACACTATTATTATACTATAAGAGTTATCGCCAACTCTTGTTCTTTTTTTCGCCCGGTTTGTCCCGGGCATAAACCATATTTTTATGTTCTTGTATTTGTTTCTGTCGTTTTATCTCGTCACTGTCGGATAACCGTGTTGTCGCTCTGGCATAGTTTTGTTATTTGATCTTAAACACTGTATCTGAGTATGGTTGATTCTCTCTTTCGTTGTGGGGATATTGCAATACTGTAAAAATACAGCGAGTAAAAATAACCGCGGGGCTTTACAAGATACAATTGCAATCCAGCTCCCGCCACCGCGGACACCACGAGATCGAGACATGCGTTGCTCGAACATAATTTAACGTAATTGCCAATCTATAATTTCTCTCTGAATAGAATGATTCAAGTTTCTTCGATTTTGGCAAATCTGCCTACTACTTGCACGAGAAGGCGGATGGCCGCGATTACCCCCTCATCAATTACGCCAATTCAATCTCCGTTGTCATTCTCCCCAGAGGACCGGACCCCCAGCAACTGTCCGCCGACGAGAGCTATTTTCGAAGATCAGTCTTGTCTTCCGATAACGCTTTTATATCGAGCTTATCAGACCGAACTATTGTATTTGGATATTGATATCTAGCCTCGAGACTAGATAACATTCCAGTTCTCGTTTAGCATTAGGTTTCTTCGAAATCTTCACACGCCTTCCTCCCGGAACCGTGTCTGTATGATATCATGTACACGTTAAGGATCCCTACCTAGGTTTAAGTTTTCCAAAATTACCAGGTCGCGTCTTGGATTTTTTAGGGCGGAAACGCTGGCGGACCTTCTTAACAAATATTTCAAGAAGAGAGTCATAATGAATGTCTGTTTGATTGTTAAGGACGCCAGCCGACTTTGATCGCAATACTGAGAAATTATTCAGACTCAAGCCGTCACTGAGTTCCCCTGACTTCCCTGGGTAACTTCCAAGGGACGTTGTCCAGTCCTGGGCGATAGACATTAATCGAGCAGGCGATTAACTGAGTATATACAACACCTACTACTTACACTGTTTTTATTACGGGTGCGTTGGTCATCTGTAATTACTTCTCACCGACTCAGTGGCACGATAAAACTGGATAGCAAAACGCAGCTCAGTCAGAATTGGTCATGATAAATATTTAGTATATTCTTGTGGGGACCCTCACCTCTCTTTTCATGAATTTTCAAAAAAATATTCTTTTCTAATAAAATTTGGTGTTGGAACTGTTCAGTAATTATTCTGGTGCTTCGATGATCCTTTGTAATCATTTGTAAACATTGTAATCCTTTAGTGTGCGGACATCATATATCGTCCGTGCGCCCGTTTCTGGTTTAGTTCTCAAATTAATTCGAAGTTCGCCGGATATGATTCTATGGCCTGAGGAGGGGGGACATTTCTATTTCTCTACAGGGAATTTTGAGAGGATTAACAAAGCGGAGGAGTTGCCCTTACTTGGAAACAGGATGACGTGTTGTCACGTTGCCCAGCATGTGCCACGGAGAGATTGAGGAAAGAATTGCTTTCATGTTGTCGTAATTCTTTTCCGACTACAGAACAACATTCCAAATTTTTACCTATTAATCTCGAATCGGACATGGGTTTATAGGGTGACGACTAATTGGACAACTACGTCATTCGCAATGACGCGAAACGTTTAAGTGTATCCAGCCCATTGTTAGCTGGCACTTAACGGATTTTCTCTTAACCCATCCCCCTCCCCCAACTCATTGTGAACATTAAAATTGAGGGTCGTTATGCGAATCGTGAAATCCCTCTTAGGTTTTTAGTACAGTGCAATTTGAATCAGTATTTCCATCATCGATACGCCGATATTCAGACACGCCTATTGATAACCATAGAATTGGATTTGATCAAGGTTTATAGTTTTACTCTGCTATAGAAACAGCCGGCTTCGCATGGCAGTGAAAATATTTTTTACTATTTTTAAAACTGTTTTGCAAATGAATCTTGAGATACTTTATAACACTGTACAACGGCTGATATCTCGAGAAATACGCAAAATCGAGATCTGAAATAACTTGCGCTCAACTACAAATTACCGGAACTATCTTTTCGATTTCGTAAGCGCCAAGGCGGGATAGATTAAAGAAAAACATTAAAAATATGACAATCTTTCAGGATTACAATTCGTTAACTATTCGACGAGCACCTCAGGGTAAAACGACCTCATAAGGGATGCGAATCTGCTACACATGTTACTCGCCCGCCTATCATATGGGTAATTGTTTACTGGCCTTTCAGTTATCTGTCATGATCCATTTTCGTTGTTTATTGACTGCGTCTCTTGTGTGTTAGGTGCCGTCAAGTCGTTTCCGACCTCTGTTGACAATGTAGATAAATGCTCTCCATTGTTTTCGATCGTGTATTGCTTCATGTTTAGTCCTGAACTCTCTTACTTAATCCATTCACTTGATGCATGCATGGTTTTCCTCTTTTTTTCTGATGCCATAACCCAGCATAATGTTCACTCTCATGCCCGCATGACATGGTCAAAGTAGGACAGCATTCTGGCTTCCAGTGAGGCGTCAAGTTTGACTTCCTCTAGGACAGACTTGTTGGCTCGTTTCGCTGTTGAATACACACGAAGCAATCGTCTCCAGCACCAAAGCTCAAAAGCAGTCGTCCTCGTTTAATCAGTCTTTCCGAGGACCCTGCGTTCCTTATTGAACGATTATTATGGGGTTATTGTTTAAGTTAGGCTACACTTCTGACAAGTGGCTTCAGAATCGCTTGGGCGTGAAGTGATCGAGATGTAATTAACACAGCTAAGATGTTACGTAATAACTCGGGAACAATGTTTTCGCCTCAATTTCGTCATTATTGGTGCAGCGGAACGCGACAATGACGAGGACTCTGTATTACCAAAGTGAGAGGGCTTTCTAGGCTAATTACTCCAACCCCCTCCCTCCTTTTTCGCGACCACCACTACAGAAAACACCGTGTACACACTGGTTGCTTCGCTTCAGCGCAGATAATGAGCTTAATGTTTATTAATCCCGGCCATTACTCGTGTTTTATTGGTTCGACGACGCGGAAATCGACTAAACGTGTGTGTCATGTATTTTATACTGAATAATGCGGGGCGCGTTTTTCATCTCTCCCCGCCTCCCACTTCCTCTACACCCCCCCCCCCCCCTAACCAGTAACCTCTCGGTCGCGTTCTAACAATTTATCATGGCGTTCACTCGTACACTCAAACGTTGACAGAATGACGACGTCTTCCGCAAATTTTAATCTAATTTTCTCGGTAAACATTTGTGCCGTTGTCATCGCGCCGTGCAGGTTAGACAGACGCCTGGCTGTGCATGCGTAATGTGGGGCCGTCTCCTGCGTTTGGGTCTTCCGGAGACCCTGAAAGTCCATCAGAAATGTAACTACATAGCACATAAATTACCATTCGAAAAATAGTGTGAATTCCGAAAATAAAATTCTAGAAAAAATGTAAGACCCGAGCTAAAAAATAATCGTTTGACTACTCTTGTTTAGATACTTTAGAAATCTCGCTTTGCCAAAGTAATTTTATCGCAATATATTACTCATTCCAAATTGCAAGACATATTGAAAAAATATTTTTAAGTGTCAAAAATCAAGATGCTTCGGCGATCAGTTCTGCATCGATTTGCTGATGTCGCAACGCGAGTTCGGTTGGACCGAGACAAGCGGTGAGATTGAGACATTTCCTCCGCGTTCATCCGAACCACTCGAGTAACCCAGTTTCGTTTGCAGGTCGTTGGTTTCGTTGAGTAACCCAGTTAAAGGTGGACGCCGGGTCTGGCGACGATATAGGTGTTAGACACGAATGCGCAACGCCCAAAGAGCAAGCCGTAAAAACTCATCCCTTACATCACTTGACTGACGCCTGTGATGCGACATCCCTCGTATAATATGCGTGGACTCCACCATACTTCCGCCTTCCCCTTCTGCAGTCATTCGCCACTTTCGGAAGTCTTGAGGCGTCCTTTTTTTGTTTTAATTTCGATTTCGAACGATTGAAACGCGACAAACTTGCGCTAGAGTAAGAAGTTCAAAACTGATCGTAACTCAATTACGGCAGTGAGATCTTTAAAAAAAAATGGGAGAGTTTGAAATTTCATATTGAAGAAATTTAATTCTATTCCAAATTGGCCTGACAACTCCATCCATAATTTGCATTTGATTTGTGACCGTATTGAAATTGCCTTTTGGCGGTGACGTTGGAGGAGGTTGCGACTATGTTGGTGTATTGTGTGATTGCCAAATGCGAATAAGTCAGGGGCAACAACCAGACTAATGAGTTTAATCAGCTGAGAATGTATTGTGTGTTTGCCAACTTTTTCGATTAGGGGCAGCACGATGCGTTTCTGTTGACGTCTGAGGGGAACACTCCTTGAAGACGTTGAGAGAGGCGTGTATAGTCGGTCTTGGCTCATGGAATTTTAAACGCGGAAAAGCTTTTAGGTAAATTTGGTTACTTATTCGGGTAATTAGAGGGATTCAGAGAAATTAAAAATCTCTGAGTTTCCCCCAACTCTAGATCCTTTTAGCAGTCACAAAAAATAGTATTAAGCAACGCGCGACGCTTTTAGCGGTCTAAAAAATTAAACGTCTGGAGGAACGACGAGATTACACTCACGGAATTTTCTCTAACGACTGATATTAAATCACTAGAAGGCTGTTAACAATACGATACGAGTTCTGTTCTGAGTGTGTCCCGATGTTAAGTGATTGTGACAGAAGCCCAGTTAAAAAGAACTAAGTCGTTTTGTTCACGTTTGGCGCGAATGTCGCGCCTCTATTGAGAAATATTTTACGTGTAGCCACGCCATCTATTGAGTAAATATTACAACGGGCTCAATGGAACACTGCATCACTCAATTTAGGTGTAAACTGAAAAGATTGTAGAGGCGTTGGGCTGGTTGGTTGTCCAGTCTTCCACGACCGGAGATTACACCAACTGAAATTTGTGCATAATTTAAAAATGTGGGAAAAATTGATTGGAAGAGTCGTAGTTTAATAAACTAGAATATTATTAAATTCGGATTTAGGTTGGCTGCATGTTTTATAAAAACCCAGTGGCGCGATTTCTATCATATGTGAGCAGATTGTATGCCACAAGTCTTGGTGGTGGTGATCTCGTAATAATATATTCTTTTCGATTTCGTTCGTAGCCAATGTTAACGGTGGCCGTTAAAGACAGCCGGAGCATTTTTTTCTTTTTGAAAGCCTACGGGGTGGTGTCTTGACGTTCTGTGACGTCATCATACTCTATGTTCCAGTGACGTTGCCTGCGTTTCCCCAAATTGACGCGTGGTCGACTTCGATAGCGTATCCCCAACTCTGCCGCGTTCAAATTTTCCCCAGTGTTGTGATGCATATCGAGCGACAAAACGGCGTGCCGATTACTTACAAATAATGCCCCGTGATAAATAACGGGTTGGTAATTGTTATACGTGCGTGTGTGTGTGAGCGTGAGATGCCTTTTGCTGCCGCCACTGCCACCAAAGAGGTGTACGGCCAGAGCGATGCGAGGCAAAATTCCAAATAATGGACTTTCCATGTCTGAATATGCCATACCCCATTTCCCCACATGCACCAGGTGGTCATGCTCACAATCGAAACTCACCTGTAAAAAGCACAGGCACTTGTGATATTTACGTTCAGCTCATAAGATTTTATTTTATATCTCATAGACGCAACAACATAAATATCTTAAATAAGTTGCGATAATCTTAGATTCTGCGACTGTACAACATTCAGTATAAATTTCATGGCGCTGCGTTACGTCGTTGGTGAGCTCTCGAATCATAGACAGGTCCAACTATAAGCATATGAGAACAAACAATGGGCAGAGCCGTGGAAAATCAAAAATGTTGTGAAATGTACAAAATGCAGTTTATTGTAGATTTTTATTTGTGGAGTCTCTCACCAGCTCACCGTCGATTTTCCACGGCCCTGTGCCTTATGTTTAAACATTTCATAGTCTACTTTTTTCATAGTTTTCGTGTATGGTTATTTTAAGGCGCTGCTGTAATAATCCTCACTCGATTCGTATGCCGTATTGATAGAACGAACCCTTAGTATTTTTTAGTTTTTGGCGTATTGCAGTGCTCGGTATACTTCATTCTTTTTTAATTTGCTTAACGTTGCGATGGCGTAGTGAGAATCTAAAAAAATACAATCCCCTTAACATCGAATTAAAAAATAAAGATGTGTCGACAGGTAATCGTGTATTCCTCGAGACCCGTGATCGCGATTTCGATTCCGGCCGACACCTTCAGAATTTTTCGGGAAGAGAAATTCCTTCACACGCCTTCTTTCGAAATAGAAGTAAAATCATGACTCGTGCTTGTACGATATCCGGATGTTAAAGATCCCTATCCTAGGCAGCCTAGATTAGTCCAAATTACCAGGTCTTAACAAACATTAAAAAAAGAATTAAAAATAAACAAAGGTACCAAAAATTGGTATCCTATCTGGGAAATGGAGGGTAGCATAGCAACGTTACCTTATGGCAGTGGAAGGCGGATGATGTAGCATTTTCAAACTTGCATTTAGTATCATATATTGTGCGTTTTAATCCGTGTCCAATCGTCGTTTAGTCTTTCTAACCACTATCATGTCTTTGGATGCTATTGCCGCTGTACTTGGCGGAATGGCGCTCGCGTTTTCGCTCCCATTTGTCACGGATCGCCGCGTTTCAACTCTACTTGCTTTCCACATTAAAGGGCTGACTGTGGACACATTAAAATATTGGCTCGCATATATTCGCCTACATACTTACTGTAGGAGTGGGATGCGCTCCTGTGCATTTTCGATTGCTCGAACCGCGCGCGCTTGCGCAACGCGCGCCGCCATTGTTATTCACTTTAGCTCGTACAAAAGCTATCTGTCGCGTTGATATAGGAAAAAGGGTCTATCGATTTACAATTTGAAAATCAACAAGAGAAAAATGTTTGCTCTTTTCATTCGTGAGTCGGCTTTTTCAGAATTTTTATGCTCGCTTTACTGCGCATGTACGTGTGTATACGTGATTCGCCTGTAACAGACTGCGCCGTATGCTTGATTACATTCGAAGTGTAAAGAATCTTGGATTAGGAGGGGGTGGGTTGGAATAATCGATCGTTACGCGTGACTATAAACAATGAATAAATCAAGCGCGACAAAAAATAAAATCTGCTCGCAGACATATCTTTTATAATTTTATAAAGGGCGGGCTCCATACTTTTATGAGATTGAAACAGCCGTGTCGTCAGGAAATTGAAATGAAAATATATTCTCGTTACAAATTGCGAGTCACTACCTTGTGTGTGTCCAGCGTGTGTGTAAGCGCTAGGGGAGCATTAACGTTTCACTCCATCGAAATGTCATTTTGTTTTAGCTAAACTAACACGTCAACGTGGTCATGAAATCTTTCTGCGCATGTGATCGTTTGGCCCAAACAAAATTACATTTCCATGGAGCGAAATGTGAAATTCTCCTAATGTAAATTAAGTTTCACGGGTATTAAAGTACGACTTTCCCATGAAATAATTTAATTTGTTGCAAATCGAAAAAAGTATCGATGTGTTGATGACAAAATATCGATAGTTTTTTTAGACGATCGTACTGTAACCGTTTCCTGCGTTTTTCCCGATGTAACTTGCCTGTTGTAAAGACAATTGAAGCGATGAAATTTAGAGTGGTGCAACTCGATTTTATTTTTATTTTTTGAGTTCTGGGCAAAAGTGCAATCTTGACATGTGAAACAATCGAAAGAAAATGTGATTTAAGCTAAATCTTTTAATGGACTGCAAAAGTGGACTAGTACACGGAACTCTTTGGCGGGTGTAGTAAAACCTCTATTTCTCAATTCGAACAAAACCCGACTTATACATCACTAGAAAACTCACCGCTTCAATTGTAACATGCAGCCACGAAATGAGCGCCACCTACTGATAAAACGCATCGTCCATACCTTAATATAACTATATATTTTAATAATTTGAGATTTACGGCAAAACTCCGCTATATCGCTTCATTTCGTGTTCTATAAATCACAATGTTGTATGTCTTTTTGTTATCGGGTATCGCATTATGTCATCAACACAGTTTTGAAAAGATCATAGGGCAGGATTGATCATTTTCTTTTCTATTCTCGAATTTTTCCTCTTATATTTTCCTATTCACACAACCCACGCCCCTCAGTCAACACTGGATCAGTGCGCGAGAAAAATGTAAGGAATCGAAACGGCCGTTGGTCCGACACAAATTTGCGGTATTCTTTCCCCGCATATTCATGTACACTGTATGTCACATTGCGACGCACAATGGACCGCGTTATATAATGTTAGTCATATGCGCGATAAACACGTAAACCGGTCGATACTGACCGGAAATTAAACCGGACCTCTCAAGACAAAAGGCGACCAAAAGCGTAAACAGCCGCGTAATATTTTCGCGCCATTGGAAACCACATCAATATTATATGGCTTCCCTTGTTATGAAATGTTGGTTATTGCACCCTTGAAAGCGCTCAAGTGACTTGAGCAACTGACAAGAATGTATATACGTGTAAATATTATTTCTGAGAACTTCTCACTGTTGACCCCCCAATTTCCGACGAATTCTCGTACTATTTAGCCGAAGGAAATTGGCCGTCTTAAGAGAATCCGTAGTGCAAATGAAGTGCAAAGGTTATGAGGCCTTCGTGTCATACTATTTAGTTTTGGCGTGGTTGACTGCAATGATTCTGGCCGTTGAGGTTGGTAATTGAAAGTGTGACGCGATTGATGTTCGATGACGCTTTGGTGAATATGAGAATCTTTTATCTTATATAACCTTATGTAATAAAACAGTCTGACCGGTGCGTTGTGTGGCTGCCTTACAACACGGTTCATAGATATTCATAATCACTATCAGATCTGATCTTTCTACCGCGGTTCAAGGGACTTGACCGCGGCAGTGACGTCATCACCTGTTCCATACTTCCACTTCTAAGTTTATTTGGTTTAACTTATGGAATTCATTGAATTGCAACAATGGCTTATATTCCCGATGGAAGGGCGCGTGTGTAAAGATCTCTCGCCCGAAAAAGTTCTAAAGTGTGGGCTGGGAATTGAACCCGCTTCATCACCATATTGCCTGCGCATGTTACAAGGCTTAAGCGCTAGTTTTTAATGCAGATTGATGAATCGATATTGAAAATGGCACATCAGGATATATTTATGGGTGCAATTAAACCAAAAATATATTGAAAATTGGTGAGGGGGTGAGCGGATGGCTAAATCAGAAATCTTATAATAATTTCACCTTCAATCCGACCATAATCCTTTTCGTTCTAATGTGCTTCAATGCAGGTCACTAATGCCGCGGATTAAAATGTGCCTGATGGAATGTCGATGAATATAGGATCACCAACACCTAAAATTCTAAGTTATTTTAGCTGTTGTACGTACCTTCCGTCAAACTGTAGGCGTATTCCGTTCTTCCGCCCCTTAGCGATCGCAGCACCCACGCGCTCAATTACGTTCTCCCGTTGCAATCAATTACATCCGCAGCAACCTCCTGCTCGCATCGCAAAATAGCAACAACACGAAACGACAGCCGAAAGAGCCTCGTAATTATGAGGATATTATCTTCTTGCCCATCTCCTGGTCGCAATTGCTCTCAGCGAGAGACTGCGCACTGGACGAAGGTCAGCCCAAAGTAAATTCCCGTTCGAATGGGAAAAGGTCTCGGTATCTGGCGTTCTTTCGGTTTTGGCATCCGGAATCTTGAGACTCGCGCAGATCTGATGGCGCATGGCTGGCTGAGACTAGCATCATCTGCCGGAGACCATCCTGGAATAGTTTCTTCTTCCCTGTCTCGCTCTTATCAAGGCCATCTCTTGACTTATCAAGAAAGTCCTTGGCAAATCCGATGCGTAATTAGGTGACCTGATTGGGCAGTGCCGCGTTCTCTCCGATTTTGAGGCCTCCTGCGCCACATGTGGTTAGATAGTGCGGGGGCGTCTTGAGACGCCAGAACGTCTCCGCGTTGCTGGATTCGCGGAAGTCCGTGACCTGGCGTTGGATCCAGTGTGGCCATTTTTTTTTTGGATTCGTTCCACCAAAATATGGGGGAGGGAGAGCGGACTGGAGGGACTGGTAGCGCTTAAAAAATAGTACCGTGATTTCTGGTCTCTTAACCGCGGCTGATCACTGTATCCGCGGTTGATACTCTCTGAGGCTTGACATCGTGCGGCAAATCGACCGAAATAGGTATTATCAGACTTGGAATCATAGTAAACAATTGACCAAAATTGTGTTCCGAGATTCTGGGTTCGATTTCCGATTGACATGACGCGGCCATTGGTTTGGCTGGTGGGTGATGCGGAAGTCCGTGACCTCTTGAAACCGGAAATCACGACACAATTTTAAGGATTATCATTTCCTAATATTCTGAATTTAAAAAACAAGATGACGTGCATTTTGATTGTTGAGAGACGTCCCAGGGGGGACGATAGTTTTTTAAAGGAGCTTCATAGAATCTGGTTGGAAATGCAGGATCGATTTTCGACGCCCTATTTTAATTGTCTCTAGTGATTTCCTCTGATTGTCCGGTTGGACCGGTTTCTGCTCTCTCGGGAAATGCATAGAGGTATGGATTTCTGGTCGGTGTTGTTGACCAGAAGGTCTTGACGTCTGCTGTTCCCCTGCCAAAATGCCACGATATGTATTAGGTGATTGTTATCTGGAAGAAGGGTTCACATCGCGTGTCATGGCGGCAATCAGCGGTGACGTCATCACTTTGCACTAGCTTTCATGTTGTCGCATGATGGATCTCCGCGGTTCATTTCCATCACATTAGCCGACCGGCACAACGCACGCGATTTCCTAGAAATGATGTTTCCTCCGAATGTATACGAGAGTATGAATGAATGTGTTCCTGGGGTGTGGGAAGGGATGGGGGGGGGGTGAAGTATGATGTCTGAAATGACGCAGCAACTGTGGGTTTTGGCTTTGATTGAGAGCGGTCAGCCGTCAGAGGATTCTAAAAATACTGAAGCACCCAGAACGTCCGTAGTAATGTTTACAATTTGTTGAGCTCTATTGTGTTTCAATTGCGAATACTGGTTTTACATGTACATAGTGGTATTGGTGTCCATTGGTGTAGGTAGGGTCATGTTGAATTTTTTTTTAGGTCAACTGTAGTGAATATCACTACACTATGTCCGACACCCCTCTTGGGGCGATATGAGAAGCACCATTTATTTCACGATTGAAAAAAAGAGGGCCCGCTCCGGCAATCGAACTCTGGACCATCGCACCACTATTTTTTTAACTTGATTGCAACAAATTCCCGTCCCAATAGTTCCATACCTACCGTAAACTATCGGACAGTGCATTCAGGCATCTATTTTTTTTTAATTCACTGAAGTGTCGGGTCACAACAGGAAGATTCTGTACCCCTTCGTGCTTATGCACTTATAATCTTTAATCCAAAATCCATGCGGAGTTTGGGCTCGCATCTATCTGTGGATTTGAAGTCTAATAACACTTCTTGTTAAAAACGTTTCGCTAAAAACACTTTCAACGAAATCCGTTTTCCACTGTATTATGTCCGGGACACGATTGCACCGAATCTAATAAATTAACCAATCGCGTGAAGCCCTGGACACAATTGATCTCTTGGCGGATGAGACCCGGTCGCTCGGAGACAAAAAACGAGTCTGTTCCGCATTATCTGCAATTTAGAACATTATTTTATTTTTATGCTCTCATTGCGAAATAGGTTTAATTCCCAGAAAGGAATTTACCAGATACACTGTATTAAAACACAATTCCCGATCAAATAAATTGCGGCGTTATCGTTTAGTGAGCCTCCATTTTGTTTATCCACATACCGCGGGGCTAGAGAACAGCCTACAGAGTACACTGCAAAAACAGCATCTCACAGTCTAAGACAGAAAAATGTCTCATGTTTGAGATTTACTTTTTTGCAGTGTAATAAACTGCACACCATTTTTATTTGGGTATACGAGTATGATATTGTGGATGCTGGACACAGATGTGGAAAAGCTGCAAACAAGCACAAAAATAAGTGTAAAAACATTGGCACTTCACATATTGCAGGAGAAATACTGCAATTAAAATTAACAAACTGGAGAAACCCCTCTGTATTAGAATTGCGGTTTAAAAAAATCGTCAGAGATGTTGTTGACAAAATAAATAAATGTCGATAGAAAACGTAGTATTTTTTCTTTTTACTGATTTTCTACAATAGCTTTTTATTTGGGGTTAATCAGTCTTGTAATCTACTTTGTGCAATAATTTCGGTTTTCGTCATTGCTCCTGTTTTGTATTACTTTAACAATGAACTTTTAATATTAACTTCTACAATTAATTAATTTGTTGTCATTTTAATTCTTCCCTCTCTTTCTCTAGCGTACGTGGAGCGGCGTGAAGCTGTCTTCGTCCGCCCCCATGCCCATCGGTTCCGCCCCGTGCTCCGACACGTCGCTGCCGCCTTCGCCGTCGTCGTCACCCGGCAAGGGCAGCTGCGGATTCTCCCCGCCCAAGCGCGCGCCGTTGCCGCCCTGCCGACCGCGTGGATCCCGCCTGTGGACCGAGACGGTGGCCGTCAGCGAACTGGTTTGCCAGGCTCTATCCGAGCGCGACATCCAAAGACAGGAGGTGAGTTCGTGCGGCTGTTGGGTTCGTTCGGGTCATGTGCCGTTGTCCAGTAGTCGTATCAATTCAGTACCTGGCGCACATGGGCAAATTGGGTGCTCTGTACCATCTTTAGAACACTGCATGGAGAAATGGAAGTGCTGGAGTACTGGAGGGTTAGATACAAAATTTTAAAAAATCAAAATTTGTGACCGCTCAGCCTTTCAATGTGCTGCAATCGGCTTTATGGGTGCATGCGCTTTGGGTGACACTTCAACTATTCAGGGATCATTTGATTAGTAGTTTGGTTGATCTGTGTTTCTGACAAAGGAGCGTTGAATTTTCAAATGATATTAAAATGCATGGCTTAGATGAAAATGTTAAGGCAGACGTGACACTTCAGTGTAATTTAATGTGGCTATCATTCATTACATTCTGTAATGAAAATTTAAAATTTAAAATCGTGAAAATGGAGCGCTTGAACTGATGAAAAATTTAAAGTGAAATAAATAGTTTTCTGAACACGCCGAGACAGATATTATTTTAAGAAGAGAAATAAACCAATTCCAATAAAATCAGAATATAGTAGATTTGATGTCCGATAGTAAGACACTTTTAATCCGTCAGGTACAGAGTGAAAATAAACACGAGGTTTACAGTAATGGTGGATATTTGAATGTGCCACATGAATGATAGCCACATGAAAATTTAAAGTGAAGCTTCAAAACCATGAGAAAATAAATAACACACGCAATCTTCCGCGACTCCAATGTGGTTTTTCAATTATTGCAGATTGCAAGAAATTATTCACTCCAGTTATTCATGAATATCCCAGTTGCACATCCATGTACATGTGTTAAGAAAAATGTGTGGGGACAACAGGGCGACGTGTTGAAAGATGTTCGGCACTCTTTTTATCAGCTAGCATATGTTGCAAGCCTAATTTTGCGTGCATGGCATTGAACTAGCCGCTGTCGGCCCGATGCTCTGCAGCTCCTCACATGTTCAAGACTTGACTATATTTGACTTGGCAAGAATGAAAATACCCGTCGCGGCGCTGCGGTCCTCCATGCTTAGTGTCGAAACCTCAGTCACGTAAACATTTCCGACGATATCTGTGTAAGCACATCTATGAGCAATGGCGATGCGTTGCCTGAACTGAAAATAAAAATATGAAGATGTGTAGGATAATTTTTGGAATAGGTATGCTGATGGATTCTCATCGGTTTTTTTTTATCCCGAGGCAGCAGCCGAAATCGTAGGGGGTTTCAACCATCGCTCATTAGATGTCTATGCAATCTCGCTAGAAATATTACATCTAGTTCTTCAGATTTTTTACCCATGTAGTGAGCAATTGACGAACCCTCTGTACTAAAGGCTTCAACCCAATCTGGTTGCTCCCTCTTTCGTCATCGGCGGTTTCACCAGACTTGTGTGCAAACATATTCTCGAAATTCTACAGCTGTAGTGTACTCTACTTCTTGCCTTCCAGACATGATTGCAAATACGGTATCTTTCGATAATTGAAACGATAAGGCGGAAGCTCGCTGCTTGTTTACCAGCAGGCGAGGCTCATTAGTTTCCTTTCAAAGCGTATTTGTCTTTTTTAAGTATGCATGATTTGGTTGGGGGGTCTACTAACGTCACCGACATGCCACGTCCATCATTACCTGTATGTCTAATGAGCGAATCATTTTACAAGTTCGAGTCCACTTTTCTTCAATTCTTTGACGCGTTCGTCGCCAAACCATCCGGGAAGGATCAATACGAATTCTGAAGTAAGATAATTTGTTGAATGAGTAAAACCGAAAACATTTTGATCTGACGTTTGAAACATGTTATGTTTTTAACATCGCCAAAAAAACCCAAATGAAGTTCTTGTCATGGATGGGGAAATCACTAGTTTCTCTTGAGATTAATTTTGCGTCAAGTTGGCCTCGAGATGAAAAGCAGTTGGCGCTATCTGGCACACTTGGTCTAGTGAGACACGTTCTCACTGCATGAATCCGGTGTCAGTCATCCCCGCAAGGATCCTCTTTGCGGATCTGCTCGATTTAGATAAAGATTGCATTGACCAGGTCTGACACTTGAAGAAAACGAAGCTCTCGACTAGCAATGTGCTGTATACAGCGTAGCTTGTACCAGTGTACACGTTAAGTGGCTGGAAGAAGTGAGAATGGGAATATATAATATTATAATCCTGAAACAATTTATATTCCTGAAAATTTGTCATCTTTTTTTAATGACTATTCTTATAACCTGTCCACCTTGGCGTTTACTTATGAACGGCTTAACGAAATTAAATACAATTTGATAGATAGATAGTTCCGCAAATTTGTAATTGAGCGCAAGTTATTTTAAATCTCGTTTTTGCGTATTTCTTGAGATATCAGTCGTTGAAGTTTTAAGTTTGAATGAATGTTTTGAATGTCCACATTTCGTTATGCACGCAACAAATTCAGTTTTTGAAAGTTAGTTTAAACTATCCATGAAAATTTATAAATTTTAGATGTTCAATTCCTTTGAATTTGAAATCACTTTCATGTGTACTGTAAGCAACCGTGAGATAGCCGAACTTTTTGGAATTGCAAATAACATATTTTGACTTTGTCGTCGTTTAATTTTGTTGTTAGAAACGTTTTGTAAAAAAAATTGCAAATGGGTTGGCATGAGGCCCGGTGTAGGCAATATTGCTATCTCTGGATCGTTGTTGGAACGGTATTGGCGGATGTTGATGATTGTAGACGTCACAAGCGCCGCAGGCCTACTCACCCCTCTTGTTTATACAAATTCCATCTTCTGAGGAGAGGTGTTTTCAAGGTCACAACATGTATGCGCGTCTCGAACAACAAGTAGGGAGAACAGATTTCTGGGCGGTTCTGGTGGGGGGAGTCGCTGTAAGTTGGGAGACGGCGGCGTGTGGTCTGTTTGTGAATTATCCTCTGTATTTGTACCGGTGCCCGCACCGAAAGATCTCTAAAGATTCCTTTTGATTCATCGGTCCCCTCTGTCAAGGTCACCATGCCCTTGGGGGCCCCAGCCAAAGTTTTTGTCAATGGAAGATGAATGTTGGCGCCAAATTTAGCACTTCTTTGGTCTGGTTTCTTACGGAAGTGCCACCTTGTTTACACCGCTTGTGTGGTTTGTACCCAGTTTATTTCCTGGTTAAATATTATTCCTTTCTGTAGTTTGTAAAGTGCTCAAAGTCAAAATATATGTACCATCGTTTTCGGTCCATCATCAGCAGGCTGAAAGACCACGTACCCCCATCCATCAATAGGATAGCTTAGATTTGATGTGGTCATCTATTGGTCATTAGGATAAATTAAAAGTTTAAAAAATGAAGTTGGAATTTTTTTCTTCAATCTTTCAATCTTCTTTATTTTACAGTTTTTTAAGTGATGTTTGTAACGAATTGAGAAATTGCGTGTCGCTTCCTCTTTCCGATGACCCAAATGCGTTTTCAACTGATGAAGAGTGAACCTGCAATTGGGATTCATTTGTGCGTTTCTTTAGCTCTCATCTCACGACTAATTTCATCAAATCGCTTCTTAACGTCTAACTGTTCCCCGATAGTGCATCCATTCATAGAAATTCGTGAATCAAGTTTATTGAATGGCAAACGGGGGAAAAACCCGAAAGGAATTTTCCCCTCGCTTAGAGGAAAAAGGCGAGAAAGAATTCGATCGAATCAATATGTATTGTCCTCTCTTAAGCCCGAGCTTGCATCATCCATCGTCGTGTCCAACACTTGTAGATTGCTGTCTGCCCCTGCGCCATAAAACAATCAAAAGTCAGTAAATATGGCGCGTGGACATTGGCTGGCGGGTCGTGGGGACACCCACCACCCCCACTGAGCACTCCTTAACGGCAACAGTCCTAGACGGTGGCGTGTTCCAAATCGCTCGCCCTCATGATACTGTGCAACGGAAAATTCCAGATGATAGACAATTTCTCTATACGCACCCTATCGATATTCCGCATTCAATAAGATGGAGCATACATGTAAGTGCCAAACCAAGTTCGTGTCTCTCTTCGATCTCTTAGCGGCGTTTACACCGAAGAAGATCGGCTCCTAATCGGTTATAATTTCTGTTAACACTTGAATTAGCACGGCATTAATTAATTCGACAGTGGAAAGTTAAAATACAGACTCTGTAGTTGTATATAAACAAGTATTTTAACTTTGTTGGAATTCACCAGTGGGCACTCCGCAGGAATCCAGAAAATTGTAGCCACACTAGTCCAGGCAGTTGACACTATTAACACTATTGGGGTCCAATATGTTGTTGTAGATGAGCTATAACCAGAAATAGACATTGCCCTGAAACCACTTTAGCGTATCGTTTTGTCGAATCGGTGTTCATTTTCATCACTCGCCGCTCTGTTAGTGGAAATTTTCCATTCTCTGATATATGTGTGACGCGGGCCATCAACAGTGCCGGCATTATGAAGCACCTCGTGTATATATGCGTTGTCGTAAATAATTCACCCAACAAAACCCAAGTACCGCTTCACTGTAGTTACGGTGCCGGGCAACCGACCCAGGGGAATTTCTAACGCCCTGGACCCGCTCTCCCCCTCCCGCTATGAACTGTCCCAGCCGAGGTCAAAGAATAGATGAAATAGAAACGCGTTGCTTCCGTTTGCCTTGGGGTCTGTTTACACGATGGATCTTTTTAAGTTTGGCTTCATGGAACTGTCTTATTTGTTTTTAAAATCGGGGAACTTTAAAATCTCCAACAAACCAATTTCAGATCTTTAATCGCATGCACGCGTTGGGTCAATGGAGCCAAACGTGAAATGATAATCTTCTTGAATGCTTCTTAATGCGCAGTTTACACCAGGAAAGATCGGCGCGACTCCTTAAGAGCCAATCTCGATTTTTAATCTACATGGAAAGTGTTATTGCAATACATGTCTTCAATACTTGTAATTGTAAATACCAATATTGTAATTGTAATATTGTAATTGTATTCCAATCAATTTTCGATTATTGCAGTTGCATTTCATATGTTCACATATATATTTCATATATTCAATAGGTGTATGTGTGTGTGTGTGCATTAGAAATTCCATTTATATTAAGACCATAATCCATTTTGATAAATTTAAATCTAAATATCATTTTGTTTGAGTCTAACGCGAGCAGGAGGAGATACATTTCAAATGACCACGATGGCTATGTTAAATCTCACGCATGTATTTGACCAAAACCAGAATAACATTTCGATGGAGCAAAGCATGATTTGTTCCCCTATTATAGAAGTTGCTTAACACGTCATTGTCGCATTAATTCAGGTTCATTATCCATTCTGCGATCGTTTTCGTCTTCCGACTAGAGAGCTGCCACGAGTCTGTACTAGAGAAATCAGGTTATATTATATCGCATTGCATTTACCGTAGCTCAATTCCCCGACGGCTAAATTGGCGATCCGAGCCACCGCACATATTGATCGGCAGTCCCAGCCTAGCTCTATGTACTAGCTTATATAAGTACACGTTCATGGGTGTGCGTGTGTATGCACATTTTCTAACCGCACGTATCGCAGAACTTGTCGCCGGAATTGACCAGAGTTTTGGTTTTACCTCTTCATCGGCACTGATATCCACGAAATAGAGAGTTAGAGCCCCGAAGTTGTTGACTATGACTATACAACGGGATAAGTTATTCCTTTCCCCCTCATGCTTATGCGAAAGAAGCAACGGATAATGTCAACGAACTGTAAGGCACAAAATAATTGGCCAGTATATCGAAGCTGAAGCAGGAAAAAAGGCAAGAAAGATTATTAAATAAAAAACCTAAAGGTTAGTAAGGCGTAGAACCAGCTCCCCATTTAATAAAGTGAGTTAATCAGCGGACTCACCAGCTTTGGCAATCGTTTCCAGCTTTTTGCCTAGCCTAGTTCAGACATAGGAAGGGATCTTTAATATATACTTGACAAGAGGGGTTCCCAGCTTTGCCTGGGTTTACAGTATCCACCAATGAAATAAAAAATTAATTGTTTAAATTTACCGGCTATTTTAAGTTTACACGCGATAAACGCAAACG
>JAQGBY010001154.1:0-32008 GCA_034698785.1 Mycogona germanica
TCGTGTAAGGCACCTGAGCATTCCAATTTAACGACTATCCGGCTGACTTGACTGTAACTGACTGTAACTGACATTGTTATCTTCGCCTGGTTTTACTAAAACATTTGGCACCGGGCACAACTTTCATTTTATAAATTAATTACTCTTTCAAACGAGTTTGCTTAATTTAACATGAATAAATTTACATTTTAAAAACTCATTAGAACAGAACTTTATTTGTGCCCAAGGTTTATAAAATAACAGGTTAGCTCAGACGGCTGTTTGGGGAGGGGGGACGTGACCAACGCGCCACCTAGCGTCGGTGATACCAAATGTGATGTCACCTGGTTCCCTCTTCTCTTAATTCGAATCCTACATAATATATATTGCTTGGCGACTGGATTTGTGACGCAAGGGAACCACACTACGTAACAACCAATATCCCAGCCAATCACAGCTCTGCCGTCTCTCTGAGCTAACCTAACCTTACCTGAGCTAACCTTGATTTGTGCCTACGAGTTACACTATGCCTGAGGTACTACAGAACATTGCAACACTTGATGACGTACATTTTATCATTTGGCATATGTAACGGCATTTGTCACATTTAAGGGCGTTAAGTGAGCTCTTAATCACAGTTTCATATTATCGAACTACCCTCCCTGCACCAACCCAGACTTTTTGTCTGGAACGCTATCAGAGGGCACCATTAATAGTATATTGAATAAAAGATGCCAATAGCGAAAGCCATTGACGAAATGTATCACATCCATTTCCAATTTCGTATTTATTTATAAGCGAGTCAACGCCGAGTAGTGAAATGAAGCGAAATTCACTTTTTGGTTAACCTAATTTCGGATTCATTCGATTCTGGAGTATCTCTGGTTCACACTCGCTGCGATTCGTCCCTCTCAGCAGCGGCAGCGAGAGCGCCTCCTAGCGTGAGACTCATCGCTGAAGCATCCTCAAATGTTGAGAAGCTCTCTGTCGGCGGCTGGGACGGCCCTGAAGGTCGCCTGCACCGACAGCGCAAATTAGCATAGGTTAACGACGGTATTATGCTCTCTCGCTCTGCCTCTCTCTCTCCCAAGGACGTGGATAGATGGGGTACCGGACTTATCGATCTATTGCCGACGGATTATTACTGGGATGGCCGGGTGGAGGGACGTAAGAAAATTGGAAAGGGGTGGTGGGGTTGAAGCTGTTGCTTCGAGGTATTGCCTCCGCAGACCTCCACAGTACATTTTTAAGAAATTAAAAAAATATATATTTTACCATACAAAAATATTTCTGCCGAACAATGGTGAACGCAAGATGGAGCTTTTATCGTCCACACGCCAATTCGTTTCCCATGAACTTAATCAGTAGTACGTTAAGGGGTAACATTATTGAGAATTTGTGGTATGGTGTGCAGATTAAAAATGCTTTAAATTCTTTTCTCTTCTTCTATTTTAATAGTAGATGAAAACTATTATTAAGCACATCGTGAGAATCTTAATGATACCACTAAAAAAAAGCAACTTATGATTCACCCAAAATTCTCAGAACTATTTTGAATGGATTCACTTGGCCAATTGCGAACTGCCTTGTTCAACGAATCAGTCAAACCACGCGACTTTTAGTGTCCAATCAAACTCTTGGCTTGACATGTATAATTAACGAACAGGTAATTTCGTGTACTTCGCACTGAGAGCGCGTTCGATTTCTTGCGGCAGCCCAATCCTTATCGATATTCTGATGCTCAGAGGTGTGCCTAGTGGGCAATCGTCTGACCCTGTGTTGGATAAATGAATGTTTGTTAAGGAAGTTCACCAGTGATGGTAGAGGTAGACAACCTGGTAATTTGGCCTAACCTAAGCTAACCTAGGAAAGTGATCTTTAACGTCCCGATATCGTACAGACACGGATCTGTGTCGAAAACGATACTGAAAAGTGACTGCGTCGGGGTCTCGTGAAGACGCGGAACGGCATCTTCACATCCAAGGAGGAGGGGGGCGCCACTTTACCCCCATCGCCGCCCACACCACCTCCAGCTCGTTCGCTCCAGTTTCGCCTATGGCAGCGCGCATCTTCGCTGGCTGCTTCATGCATAATGCAAATAAGTTTCATAATGAACCCTCGAAGACGCGCGCGCTCACCAGAGAAGAGTGTGTGTGTGTATGCATGCGTTTTGCTTGGTATATAGCTAGATGTAGTGGCGTCGAGCGGCGTTATTAAGAAATGCGAAAAACTGCAAAAGTGGACTTTTTTTCTCAGTCTTTTTTCCTTGCCGCTCGCTTCTTCCTCTTCTTTCCATATCCCTAGCTTTGCGCGCGAGCACGGCATAATCATCTACATCTTGTTCTAAATGACGACAAAAACGCACCACCACTAATTCACCGATTTTTTTTTTTTTATTTTTTTTATGGCGCGGAAGACGCGTCGTTTGTAGTTGTTTGGCATCAGGCCTGGATCACATAAAAAGTTGGTGATCGTCGCTATATTCTAGGATGGACAGTTTATGACTGGGTTAAGACGAAACAAATAAAATGTCCAGGTGAGGTAAGAAATTAATAATGTGGGAAAGAAGTTAACAATGCTTGATTTTGATCAAAATTAAATCTCTTTTTAATTTATTTGAGATAATTCTCAGCAGTTTGTCAATTTTAAGACGTGCTCTGTATAATTCCAATTTTTAAAAAATAATATCGTTCCGAGGATATTACAATACTATCTGGGAGAGTAAAAATTCAAGATATGTGCCCGTTTTGAGAAGTTAGAAATGGTAATTGCAATAACTGTAATAAATGAAAAGTTGTAAAATGAAAATATCGATTGCACGTTGTCGATCTACAATCATTTATATGGACCAGCCTGACGCGATAGAGTGGCGAACGCAAACCGAGACTCGGCAGAAGCGAAATTAAAGTAATCCGAGCGCGCCCAAACAGCATTCGAAAAATGGAAAGTCGTTAGAAATCGTCTACAGAGCAGGAGCAGCAGCACAAAAAATAAGCCAAATTCTATGTTTTCCATAACATAAATTGAAAAAACAAACTCGGGCGAATGCGTAGCTATCGACAACTGATTCGAGCAGCCAGAGAAACCCACTCCACATTCTATAATTAGTTCCACCGTTTTCTGGCTGCTGCCTGGTTTGGAAGCACGGGGGGGGGGCATATAGCGAATCTTCAAATTAGCGGTCGCTGTATATTTCCGAGTTATTATATTTCCAACTTGTCCAGTGGGTGGGAGTTGCAGAACTACACTATGTAGGACTAATCGTGCATATGCCATATTGATTGGTGGCCATGCCTCGCCATTGCGCACTACCGTAAGTTGTGCCCGTCAAACACCAAATAGAAGCCCTTCCAAATTTCCATTTCCCGTAAATTATATTTTCATATTTTAGAGAATATATATTAAACGAAACACAGAAGGCTTTAATTGTGTTTGGATGCTCTCGATCTAAATACGATTTCCATGAATCACTAAATCACATTCGGCTTAAGTTTAACAAGTCAACAAGTCAGTTTAACGAGTCAACTTATGCGCGATGTGATTCTGCGAACGACTATTGTTCCAGACAATAAATTGATTTATTGTGATTTCTTTTAACTAAATTGACAGTTATTGGAGTCCTCTGGAGGTATTCCGGAAAGGAAGTTGATTTTATGATTTTGTTTGACTAAATTGAACCCATTAAGCGCTCCCAGTGGTGAACTAGGATTGACGAACTAGGCGCCACTAGCGGACGCAATTGCAAACACCTGCCAAATTACGAAATGGGCCCCGTCTGGTGAAATAGCGCAACCACAAAAACACTATGCAGGGACAGTGAGAATCTGCACGCTGTAATTGAATTGTAATTTTTTCATTGTTGAAAGCAGCTACATCTATAATTCTTCTAATGGCCACCAGTACATTAGTAATTGAATAGATTAGCGGTTGCTTAAAATAATTACGAAATATTTAAGAGATTTATTTGTATCCCCCACAGGGCTCGTATATTAAATAATTCTCACCGATTAATGAGGATAAGGGATTCGATCCCGCGATTCTAACTTTTGTTTTCGATAGCTTTATCCACACTCCCAGTAGAACTACGAGCAATACATTAGCTTCAAATTTTTACTGTAATGACGGTAATTGAGCGCCCGAAACAAAACTCTGCGAATTTACAGCAGGAATAATTTATATCGTCACATGAATTGGTAATGTGAAGTTCTCACAAATCGGATTACACTCAACGCAATGCTGACTGTAAATAAGTAACGAATGTGGCAAAGCATTGACAGTGTAGTACTTAGGAATCCCGATAGAGGTCGTCGAACTAATTGGAGAAAGCGTAATTCGTGCATCCCGCAAACAGGTCTGATCTTATGGCGCCACTGTAACCAAGTTTACTTCTAACATGGCAAATGGGTTCGAAAATGGTTATCTTTTGCCGTAATGCTACATATTTCTATTCATGTCAACCTCTACTGTATATACATACTCCACCTTGTCCATCTAAATTCAGATAATGAAATATTGAATGCACACATGGGAAAACTGTAACGGCCGCTCGAAAATACATTGAGCAGGAAAAACGACCATTGAGTGGGGAACACGCCCGGTATCTATTAAACCGGCTGAACTAAAAATTCAATTTACGAATATAAATAACAGCAGAGTTTATATGAACATGCAATGACCATAAAATATTTCATGAATGATTTATTAATTTTCATATTGGACTGAAATGTAAAATATTTAACAATTCTTGATTGGTAAAAGGGTTTTCCATTCCAAACATACCAGACATATCCAGGATCATGTTTTTTTTTATCTCGGGTTTCACTATTTTCATTAGGAAATATTAACTTATTTAATGTGGGGAGCGTCCTGTGTTTCGGCGGCATTATCGCATAGAACGGGCTGGTTGATGTAACGATGAAACTGAAAGTGACAACGCTTCCCAGCCGAGAGCGTATCAAAATTCAAGACCACAATTGGTTCATCAACCATCCGTTGGCCCCCGACACAACAATTGTGAAAAGCCGTCGTCATACAAAGCACATACACACACACACTCGCGCGAACATCGCCAACCTACTATTTAATTAAATTATTAATTTCGCATACGCACTAGCATTTGCTCATTTAAATTTAGATCGATTCACGGAATTCTCGTGCCATCCAAATTAATTCTGGTTCATGAGGTGAGGAACACGCCTAGCCTCATCGGTGGGAGCCGGATTTTTGGGCACTGTAAAATTGCTTAAATGGGTTTACAAATATTGAAAGGCAATATGCGAAAACGAAATATATTTTATTTTCCAGCAAAGTAGAATTAAACAATAGATCTGGTTTGTCTTACCGATCAATTAATACCTAATTGGTTTTTAAAAAAAACAAATTGTACACTAGTTTATTCTGCGACAATGCAATAAGCCTTCATCTCGCCAACAAGGAGACATTTGATGAGAGGCATAGACAAATTTAAAAAATGTAATATATAATTGATGAAATCCGAGGGTGGAACGCCCAACTGCGCAGTATCCAAGGCTGAGTCAAGAAATTGTTATGCCTACATAGTAAACACGCGAGACTCAAGCTATTTGCTAATCAATGAAGAGACGAATTTCAATGGTAAAAGCGCGACTTTTTATTGTCCGGATCAAACTATACAAGCGATGGTTATAAAGCAAGAAAGTAAGTGCTACACGGAACAACGATCAAAGCATCCGAACTCGACGAGAGCAAACTAGCGAAAGAATACGACAAGAACTGCGTCGTTGCTCTTGCGTGCGTGTGGGGGGTCAGTCGGTGACCCTAGCCTGAGGCAACCGGCTCAGCGCCAGAGTCGCCACCTCGCGGCGACCCTGGCGCACCCAGTGATCTGGGAGATTACCGAGCACCCGCACTCCCTCTGAGGTGTTATTCCTCCAACAATAATGGTTGTTATTCATTGAACATGGAGCACATGACCCTTCGCCGTAACCAAAAATTCTTAAGAAAAAGAACAAAATATAACAGTTAAAAAAATTAAGACCATCTCAAGTTCAAAGCTGGCAAAACCATTTTACATTCGAAAGAATTTCGAATTAAATACTGAAACATGGAAGGCTCGTACTAAGCGGCTCGCCTGCCTTTGAGATTGTGGTAAAAATGAGACGCTTTATGGTGCGATGAGTCGTCGTCGCAGCGCAAGTTTGTTTAGCGCAATGGAATCGAGAGAAGGCCCGATCCGGAATATTAATCCTCGGCTTTGTGTGGGCAGATGATGTTGGGGGGAATAGACCGGAGCGCCGCTCTCCTCCGCCCACAACCACCCGCACTACCAACAGTAATAACGCATAATTAAGAAATCGATCACTCAGGACGACGTATGCGTGGCGAACGGAATTCGGAGACGAGGCACACACAAAAAAACTGGAAAGGCATGAGTGACGGGGGAGTGTTAGGAGTGTTAGCAAAATATCCTCCAGAGACCCGAGATTAAACGTCGATACGCAGTTGGTTCAGGCCGTCGCATTTGATCGCTTACTGCTCAATGAGAGAGCTAAAACCACTCTTGTTTCGTATGTGTTAGTGAACGCGCCTTAACCCGATCATTCAAACTCATTGATAAATAACTTCCGTTCAAACACATTGCTTCCATCAAAAATGTAATGATGGCGTATAAGTTTTTCAGGGATATCAAGGAAGCTCTTGAACAAAACAGACAGATCCCGTGATTCGTCCTTTTTCAAACTGTTTACGTGAAATAGTTTCCTAAATTCCAGACAGAACCTGATATATCCGTTCATGTTGTTTTTTCTACAGCTGAATGCAAAGAGAAGACGTATGAGAAAAAGCATATACGACAATAAGTCGATTCCTATCCTCAATTTGGCGTCGCGCCAAGCTAATGAATGAGCTGGAGGAAAAACATTTGCGTTGTGATGAGTTGGATCGTGAAACCTTAAGCGAAGGATTTCGCCTTTCCTTTCAATAACCTATTGCTTCGTTTTCAACTTGTATGCCTGTAGACGAAATAAACTTTCGCTCTACTTAAAAAGTAGTTTTTGGAACAGTATATTGCAGAATTAAATTTAAAGACAAAGAGTAAGCAAATTGAAAAGGACCTCAAACGAAAATGAAACTCAATTGTAACATTTAAATAGATATGAAGCCACGGGTGTTTCAGAAATATACAGAATATACTTATTTTCAATAATTGTTTAATCTCGCACACAAGCCGCCACAAATTAATTGGACGCCGAATTTTCAATGTCTCTCATCAACAGAGTTTTGACTTGCAAGAATGAATTTGCGACAATCTCTATGAACCTCCTTATGAAACCCAAAAAGACATTGTTGCCAATTTTAAGTACAGGTATTTTATTTGGACAATTTCGTGCGAAACTCTCATTTACGGAAGAAATCAGTTCCATGTCTGTGCCGTGGGCCCACTTTCACCACAACTTTTCAGAGTGCTGCTGAATCACGAGCTCCAGTACTGAAGAATCAACTAAATGCAACGCTCATGCTAGATGGGAATCGCAAGCGAGACTCTTCAAGGTGGTGATGAACATCTCACCTCCTCCTCCTCAATCCTGGCCTCATGAGGATACAGTTCGTCTACGCGCTCACCCTATCCCCATATTTCTGGAGCTGTCCCGAAATCTAAGAAGCAAATAGTGTCGAGGAGGCATAGGCAGAGTCAATTAAGGGGAGGAGGCGCGCGTGCGCCACGTCGGCATGCAAGAACTTCCATCGAGAGTGTGTCGTCACACCACCGCTCGCGCCTGTTACACGAATAAACCATTAAGCCCCCTCGCCACGGCAACCATTTGCATGAGACGTCGTAATAGATCAGCGACGGCCACCAGGGGGAAACCAATCTCCCGCCTGATATTCCACCTCCAGAGACGCCATACAATGAAACAATCGATACCGCACCATCCATATTAAACACAACGACTGAACTTTAAAAAAAATACCAATTATGATTCAATATATTATTTAATAATAATAATAAATTACGACACCGCTTCAACAACAAATAACGAAGACAAAGGTGTGAGTTTTCTTGGGAATGTTTTACGGCGACAACCGTTCGGTCCACATCGTGTCTCACTCCTTAACCGGGTTTCTGTATTCACCGCTAGTTGCGCTTCGTTGGCGACCGTCGGTTTCGTGCGCACGGGGACGCGCCCGTGACGCGTACCCGTCGCCGCAGCCAACGTTTTGCCGCCACCGTCACGACTCGGTCGGGTCCCGCCGAAGATGACAACGCTGCGGTTAACATTTGTTCTGTTTAGCCGTACAGCGACAAAACGATCCTCCAGGCGGGGGTGGGGGAATTGGTTCATATGTGGTGGTGGTGGTGAAGGTAAAAGTGAGGGTGGAGGAGAAGGTTGAGGGGGTGCACGCGAGTACGTATGACACGCGTAAGTGAGGGTTGGCGGCGGTGGTGGTGGTGCGAGGGAAAATTGAGGGTGGTGGGGTGGAAGGAGATTCGCACCCTCAATATGGGTTCTCAAGTGTGCCACAAAAACAAGCGAATCAAAGCGGAAGACAAATAAATAGAGTGAAACGTAAACACGAGATAAGCCTCTTGCGAGTTGTTGCGTTCTCGGAACGACTTGTCAACTGCGCTTGTGCAGTTTAAATTAATGCATTTTGAGCGGAGACTAGATTGTGAGGTTTACCTAGTTTTCCCCCCTTGTAATTCGTCCTCCCCAATGCTCCCTTCCTCCTTCTGTAACTGGCATGCTCGTATATTAAATTGAATCACCTTCTTTAATTTTTTAGTAAATATTCTCTATTTCATAGAAGAGGCTTCGGGGAATGAATCTCATACCTAGTGAAACTACTTGGATGAACATGCAGATGTACTTGGATTCATGAGCATCAGAACGGAAATTCGGTTGCATAAACAAATTTTTTCAAACTTCTTCGCCTGCAGTTAATTGTGTGTGAGAGATTGAATATAAACGTGGCTGCTGAAATCATGTTGAAATAACGGTTTAAATTACCATATATATTCAATAGAAGTTGTCTAATCAAAAAACATTTGTAATATTTGTTTAATCCTAGTGCCTGAAGATGTAAGAGAAAGACCCTTATTGAATGGAATATCAGTCATATATATTTGCAAAAAAAACTTTTCCTTTTTATCATCAGTTTATTTAATGGTTACGAATATAATCGTAATTAATATTTTTTTAATGTATGTAGACCAGATATTGTTTCAAGTAGGAGAACATTCAGCGATGGTTGTCCAGTTCACGTGTCATTGGTTGACATTGTTTGTACCCCTCGTGGTGCTTAGGCACTATGCGAGTGGCACTCCAGTACCCAGGGATCGAAATAGTCGACAGCCCGCGCCGGGAATCGAACCCGGGATCGCCGAGCTACAGTCAGTCGCTAAACCAACTGGGCAACGACGAGTGTTCGAAAGTATCATTTCCATGTGACCTTTAAAAAAAATGTCTGCAATTGATTGCAAAGAAATTAGAATGTCAAAGTCTAACAGAAACCAAAAAAATGAACTCCAGATTTTCAAAATTTTTAAAGAAATGAGTAATGTAAGTTTTCTGTAGAAATGAAAAAGCCTATTTACATGCTTTTGGGATTGGATCAGAAGTTCAGGCTCTTAGACTACCGGTTCTTAGGAAAGGAGAATGGCATGCGAGTGAGAGGCGGATGAAATGAGCGCAAGTCAGCTTGAATCCGTGGGGTCGTACAAGCACCCAAAACTGTCAACTTGGGCTGAAGAGCCCTTGTGCGTCGTTCGCACCTGACATTTCCATTCTACGCGCTCGAGATCGCGAGGGCCTAAAGTGAAAGAGGAGAGCGAAAGAAGGAGAGAGAAAAAACGAAATAATTTTCCATCAGACGCGTGTTTTACTAAGCAGGAGGCCACTCTGTTCGGCGTCAGAAAATCCTACAATCACCGAAACAACAGCCTTTAGAGATTCAACATTACAGAACCTTTACAAAACCCATTATACACTGTATCTCTGAGCCGAAAATATAGCATCTCACAAATTTGGATTTCGCAATTCGGCGTAGAAAGATCCACAATTATCGTATCTGCTCATTAATTTCAAGCCCGGTTTAGGAGAATGGAATGTAATCTAAACAATCCTCGTTCACAATTTTAATATGTTTGTGTCCATATCCAATTTGCCCATAAGATAAATTGCTTTTTTTAAAATTTATAATTGGTTATTTAATTTTTAAATTTTATCATTGAGATTTTTTGTGTAGAAATAGTCTATAATTGTCATCCAAACAAAATGTATGGAGAGGCAAAAGCGTTAAGGAACAATGTCATCAATAGAGGGTTGATGTCAGTGTATTTATTATTTATGGCACAAATTCAGTTTGTTGTGCACTTGTGAGCACCCGAAGACATGGTACTAAATAGTGCAGTGAAGCGACGTTGTGTATAATTGTGGACACGCGGATACGATAATTGCAATGCAGTATCGTGTCACCCGCTTTGATGCAAGGAACTACAACAAAACAGGGTTGCCGACCTAGCGTCACAAAAGGGCGTTTCAATGCGCACCAAACCCTACACTCTGATGGAACACCAACAGTGTTTAAACGGTAAATAGAGATGGTGGCGCCCCACGTCTGTGATCAAAGTTGACTGAACCCGGAGAAGAGCGCCTAGTATGAAAATCTTTGATTTTTCCTGAATTTGGTTCGGCTTTGTCATTAGACAAATTCAAAACGTCTATTTCTGGGAAATAAACGCGATACTTGATAATAAAAAATGTCATTATACAATTTGGCTTTGTGGCATTTTAGGTAAAATCAGATATTTATTAAATGTGTAAAAAATTAAAAATATTTATTTATATAATATGGGTTCAGTTGACGATATTTTTATCTTCCTTTGTATAATCGCAACATTGGCACGCTGTTGAAGTTTACAATGGAGTTATGAGGTGAAAATTTTAATTAAATTATGGTTTAATTATTGGCAATTAACCATGAAAACGAGCATGTATCGGTTTTCAATTCGACGTCCATCTTTCAATTAATTTAATATTTTTAGTCTGTATTATTAAGTCAGCTAACGTAGGACTGGAATGTTTTCATTACAAGCACATGCCATAAAATAACCTCACTTAAAAAAGAAAGGACAACAAAATTATTGTGCCGTTATGGGCTATGCGCTTTGTTACTAGGTGGCGCATATTTCATTATTTTTCAGAAGACGGTAGGGTAGAATTGCTGCAGCTACTGGCACTTAGCCCGTCGAATCCCAATTCATAGGATCTCTGGGAAATAAAGTTGCCGTCTTGTAGCCTTTATAACCAACTCTACAGAAAGCTCCCCCAGGCTGAGCTTCGTGTAAGGCACCTGAGCATTCCAATTTAACGACTATCGGGCTGACTTGTGTAACTGACATCGTAACGAACATTGAAATATTCGCATATTAACTAAAACATAGTTTGACTCGTCGTAGCCCAGGTGGTTTAGCGACTGACTGTGGCTCGGCGGTCCCTGGTTCGATTCCCGGCGGGGGCTCTCGAAAATTTTGATCCTGGGGTACTGGTCGTGACCCCTCGCATAGTGGCTAAGCACCATGAGGTTCTGTGTAACGCCTGTAGTGCGGTTGACTACAGTTGATTGGATAAAAAAAAGCTAGTAGAAAATAGTTCTCCTCTGGATCTATGGAAAAGAAAGTTGTTCTATCAGTAATCTACAAATTCTTCAACAATAAAAAACTGAGTTTCTGGAACGCACCCAGCGGTTGCCAATAGCTTTCGTGCACAGAGGCCGCACTTTCCCTGTTTAACTTGATTTCATTGATTCGAACGAAATCGTGACCTGAATACCGTATAAAAATACCGAATAAAATTAATTTAGCAACATCGCGACATCCACTAACCCGGGAGGCAATTTCTATCAGTCTATGTTTAAAATAGAACGATATATTCCCATATATTAATCGACGTGTAAACGACCGCGAAATATAGCTGGCTGTTTACAGTTACCCTGGACCAACGAATAACGAGCCTTCGATAAACAATGTTCAGGCTCGATCGTACACCCAAAGCTATTTTTTTAGGTCACGAGTGTTTGGCGCGGAGCAGCACTCTATCGCTTCTCTCTAGCTCTATCTCTCTCTCTCTCTTTCTCTCACCCCCCCCCCCTTCCTTTCCTGAGTTCCGACCAGACCAAACAGGCAAGCAGTTACTGACCATCAGCGCCGGTAATCTACTCGAGAAAATACGTTTCCGGATGTCGTGGAGACGAGGCGCGCTAGGCCAGTAATATGGCCGACCGTGACAGACCGGTGATCGATAGGATTTTTGTTTCGCCTCTCCTCGATATGCTTTCTCTCTTATGGGTCGACTTGAATTTTCGTCTCCTCCCGAGACCGTCGCCTATACGGGTCACCGATTTGATCTTAATCACATTTTTAATGCATGCACTCACCCGAAATACAAAATAAACGTATCGGGTTTCAAACGAAACTAGCATTTTCACAAACTGAGCCAAATTTGCCTATTGTGTCATATTGTCATAATTAGAATTTCGAACTTCATAAATCCGAAAAACGTTTGTGCACGACCGACATATGTGTAGAACGGCGTTCCTTATCCCCGGACAAACCGACGCCACATTGCGTATCAGGCAGAAAAATTCTGAACATTTCCGAATTGGAATCCGACGTCTCCGTGAGCACTAAGACCTCAGGTGGATATATCGTGCGAGTTATCGAAGCCACGGAAAATTTTATTTGTCGGACCACCATTTTTATCGATTCAACTAAGTCGTGCGATAGGACCGACATGAATATTGCTTCGCCTTTTTTATGGCGAGCATTAAACCCTTTTCGGGCCATGGCTAACCCGAGCAATTTTCAGATGATTTCATTTTTGCTGGTTCTTTCAGGTACACGTGCCAAAGTCGGCGCGACGTTAGAGCAACGCGGGCGCAGCATTGAAGTCCAACCACATCTTAAGAGTGCTTCTTGTTTTGTGTCTTACAGATGCAATGATATATACTGTCTATGGACACACAAAACCATTTTTGATCATTTCAAATAAATAAACTGAAAATTTCCATTCCACTGATGATAAATCTGCTGTCACAATTCATGCAGACGTGCAGTAATTTAAGACTTTCTTGAAAAAGAAGTTGGCTTTAAATTATACATGTCACAAACAGACGTTAAGAAAATGGAGCAGAGCCCGGCTCAGATAGGGCTTTGTTAGAACAGAAAGAAATTATCGCAACCATCTTCTTTCCAACCGTGATAGCCATCAGCGTTCCGTCATAACTCATCATGCCAATCGTCGGCGTTTCGGGGTCCTGCGCAACCGCAGATAGCGAGACGAGATACATTATTTATTATGCACTGATAATATCGTTCTCTCCGAGAAGAGGATCTGCTCACTGACAAGGCGCCTCGAGTACTCCTTGTGGCGCCCCCTGTGGCGCCCAGCTCATTTCACTTTTTGATCTCCACCACAGATCGACTGACGCGGCCAAAGTTCTTCTCCATTCACAAGTGTGCGGGAGCCAACAATATCGTACTCTGTATATAGCGTTGCGATGGTGTAGAAATACGAATGGTGCAACAATGGTGGTAGCCAGCCATACGACTCCTGCCATTGACAGCGGCGCCGTGCTGCCAGATATATACTTTTCGCCAAAAAAAAATTGAGGCCGATCATAATATTACAATATGTACCCACAACGGGGGTTCCCATCCCCTGCGAAAATGACTACAAACAACAAGTTACTGCACTTGCAAATCTATTCGCCTTTTTCTATACAATAATAAAAGAAAGGGATTCTTGTAAAAGAAATGAGTTCTTGAGGTATTTTAAAATTAGATTAAGACACGTCGAAACGCAGTGCGACTCGTCGTAGCCCAGTCGGTATTGCGACTGACTGCGGCTCGGTGGTCCCGAGTTCGATTCCCGGGGCGGGCTCCCGAAAATGTCGATCCGGGGGTACTGGTCGTGCCCCTCGCATAGTGCCTAAGCACCATGAGGGGGTACGTAACGCCTGTAGTGCGGTTGACTACAATTGATTAGAAATTAAATTTAAGAAGAGGCAAACGGCCACAGTGCGATTAATAACGCAGGCTTTCGTTTATTTGATCCCGGGTGGTATTGGTCGACCAGTTCAAATAAAAAAATATCGGAATTTCGACACTGGTCCCGATCCACTATCCGTGTGCAGGTATTATGGAAATCGCTAACATTACGCCAGTGGTGACTTTAAGAGTGCAGCCCTAGCTACCAGTTAGCGCCCACCCTGGCCACCAAAAAGCGCCACCCCTGCCACAAGGAAAGCGCCAACAGTCCCATTTTGTGGCCACATTTCTAGAACTGCTTGGCAAAAATTGCTTTGGATTCATGCCTAACCTAACCTAAACCATGCAAACAACCGATAGTTAACGGGGTGTGCCAAGAATAAGAATAAGCTGCGTAGTCCACTTTCCACTTTTCCAGACAACTTTTTACAGATCCGGAAAGAATGGAAATAATGACATGACATTTTCGCCAATGTTTTGAAATTATTTCACAAGATACTCAGATAGGAGTAAATTTTAGAAAGATATTAAAATTAGTACGCAGCCGGATACCAATATGAGTAGCATAGAACACTGGATACAGTCCTTACAGTCCCAAACAGCTCAGCAGCCATTCTGCAACTTCGCTGTAGAAATATGTGCGTGGTTTTGACGGAAACGAACACCGTAAGCCATAAGACATCGCGCCAACCCTGGTTACCATGGAAACAGATAAACGCCCGAGAGTTCCACATGTAGAATATAGCAAGAGGAAGTCAAAGAGCATTAGAGCAACGTCGAACACTCCGGAGCGGTTGGAGCACCGCCGTGGACCGTCACTAGGTGGTGGACGAGGAAGATGGGGGACGGGTGGCGTGGGACCTCTGATCTGAATTCCAAAAAGGTGTAAAACTAGAGTTCAGAAAGCGTATTGCTCGGTTCGGTAAGCTGCCAATATATGTGTTTTTACCACGCAATACGAAATTTATGTGTCAGACCCAGCCTGGAAATTAGAATCAAAGACAATTTGAAACTATGCCAATGTGAAACTCATTTTGCTTTGGCCAAATTATAGCATCATCCATGCACTGATGACTGTACACAAAACTTTGTGATGTTCATCCAGAGGTTACCATTACTTTGGACGTAGTGCTTTAATATTAGGTGGTGTTAATTTCGTCATTTAACCGAGTGACTGGAAGTAGCAATTGTCGTCGCAAAAGGCGCCTCATGATCACACAACGAGTTAGCAGAAAGAAGCACTTAACGGTCTATAAGGTTGTCCAAAAATCATATTAGCAATGTTATAGGGAGTCAAGTGATTATATGAATAGCCATTTGATTGTGTGACTAAGGTTAACATTTCTGTATCCGAATTTTCATAAAGGATATAATTCGTATAATTATATCGACAAGAATACTTGCCAATGTTGGCAATTTGTCCAACGCAAAACCGCAACAACGTCTGCAGATAAGCCGATCTTGTAAATTAGCCCGCGTTGGGAATCGGATACGAGATCCCCTGTCATGGAGTCAACAAACACTGTGATGGGACGTACCTCACCGGATTCTAGTCACTGCCCTAACCCCAGCTATTTCTTTGTCCGCATCCAGCCACGCGCTCAGGCCCTCCACACACACACATGATGTACACCAACCGTCTCCGTAGTTTGTTTGTCGACCCAGAAACAATGGTCAAGTGGAATTGAATTTTGTTCTCGGACAAATAATATCACGTCGAATTAGTCAAATAGAATGCGGCCGACTGGGGGTTCGAGTCAGCGTGGCGCGTGCCTCATTTGCATTTCTAATTTCAGAGAAACAGGAGATCCCACATGCAGGGGGAGGGCTACAGAGGGAGACAGGAGAGACGGGAGCCAGGACTGGACCGCACCAAGGACTTTGCTCGACAGACCAATTTAATAAGCTCATTCAAAGCAGAGAGACAGAGAGAGAGGCCTGACGGTGACGAGTTTTAATTAAAATAGGCCTAATCGGTTCGCGCCCAACAAGGGGTATGTGCAGCGCCGCAAACGGCCGTTTTTAACAACATCCGACACATACACGTAATGATGAGACAGAACATGTACCGCAATTATTTACATAACGCGAGCTAGTACTACACGGTGCTGACTCTGAACACGCCACGCCAGAAGCAGTGAGCGAACATTAATTTATTTAATGAAATACAAATGATATGTAATTCAACATTTTCTGTTCGCCCCAAGGTTGCCCAAACTTATTATTAAAGAACCCCTATCTCTCTCTCGCTCTCTATTTCTCGCAAGATAATTTCGAGTACACCGACGGAGACTTGGCAGCACAAAAGACGTCACTATAATTAGGACGTCAAATTGCAACTTTTAAACAATATAAAAGTTAAACGGGGAGATGTAGACAGTGTGTATTGTATTCGTGTTTCCTCTATACACGTCGGTCGACTGTCGCACATGAAAGAGTCGGATTCAATTTGAATGTTAATTCTAAAGAATAGTTCATGTCATTGTCAAATCGGATAAAATTTATTTTGGAAGCGAACGTTTCAAGAGGAGGTTCAAGCTTCATGTTCCATAACATAACATGTAGCTTGGACAAGCCATAAAGCATTTTGCAATATGACATACATGTAGTACATGTATATATGCATAACATCGACAGTGTTATCGCTCTTATTTCAAATTATTCCATAAAGCGAATTAAAGCATCGAATTTTCGCACTAGTTGTTACAGTTGTAAAATAGCAATTTTTTTCGAAAATAGAATCTGAAAGTTCGTAAGTTAACTGCATACGATTTTAAGAATCACAACCTCAGACGAAAAAATGTTTGAAAATGTTAGAAATTGATGTCGGCTGCGATTATATTAAATCTTTTTTGCACTATTGGAATAGATTTTTTAGCGAAAATTATTTACCATTTTCTAAGAAACAGTGACAGTGAAACAGTCTGACACTGACAGCCGTGAAATTATTTCATTTCCAATTCATGCATCTGTCCATTTCGACTTTCGCAAGTTAGATTCACAGCAGCCGCGTCCAATCGATGCAACATTTAACCAGACACTAGACATAAGTATTCGTATTTCCTGAGTTTCCCTATTCTATTATCGCTCGTGACGTAACCTTATATTCTCACACACTTCTGACTACAGTTAGTTTTATGAAAAAGTTCGACGAGTTTCGCGGGAAAAGATTTCATCGTAGTGGTCCCACTTAACACAAACTGAACTAGGGCACCGTTTCGTCTAACCTCTCGTCACAAGCGATTGCCAATGACAAATTGCAGTGGACACCAATCTCTATCTCGCCAAATAGGGTTTAACGCAATGGTAAGAACAAATTGCTGTTGACTACGCCAACGCACATCTTACCAACCAACATATTAAGCACCAGAAGATTAAAGGAGAATTGTTCAGAATCGCTTTACAGAATCGGTTGTCCCGACGAAGCGAAGCTGTAGTTCTTTAGGCAACTTATCGTTGGTAATTGTATAGTTTTATTACATTATTTGTGCGACTGATTATACAGAGTAACCCAGCCGACTGAGAACCCGAATTATGCTGTGCAGGTTCTGGGTTCAATTCCCGCCGTGATTTCTCATTGATTTTATCCCGGGTACATTTGAAAACATTCATTAGCATCTGTGAGTGCCAGTTATTGGTGTTATCTGATTGGGTTACAGAATATTAAGTGCTTGATACGTTACAATTGTTGTAAATCCACTGTTCCTGTAGACTAAACAATTCACAAGGCAACCCCAGTCCCACCGCTTCACGCGTGTTAGATATATATATATATATCTGATTCGTAACCAGCGTTGCTCAACGAATATAGTTTCGTAAAATAGAGCAAGTGACAATGAAAAGTGTCCAGGTATGGAGGAGCAGTGTGGTGGACCGTAGAATAAGCATCAGTAAGCATGTGGTCAGCACCTAAGCCGACCGCCGAGTTTATTAATTATGTCTACTGCATATTAAACCCTATTTATCGGGGCACATTTGGCGAGTCCAAAAATGAGGGGAACGTTTAAATATAGAGGAGTGGCGTTTACGAAAGGCTTTGTGGGACGCTAGAGCGACCGCACATAAAAGCCCCGGACTACATAAACCGCGTGGCGAGCACAACAATACGAATCAGTTATCATTTCGACAAAATTTACTGCATAATAAATGACATAGCTGGGACCAACCTTTAACAACAACGCCGCCTCGATTCGCTGGGTCGCGTCGTCAAATGCTGCTCCGTCCCACGCCACACGGGATTGCCAACCAGTTCGTGCAGTGGACCGGACCGCAACAAATATTTCATTCCCTTCTGCCAACACAATAACGTCATACACGCAATCATAATCGTTGTGGCGCGCCTCCGTGAGTTGTTTACAGGCGTGCTCAATCGAGCTTACCATTGGGGGTTGTGGGTGGGGAGGGGTTAAAATGGGGGCGCTACAGGCACAGGGTAGGCGGTATAGGTGGCGCTATAAGCACGACAACGGGGTGGTGTGAAAGGGGTGGTCGTGATAACAGAGCCGGTGTGCACGGGGTGATAAAACGATTGACTTTGCGCCAATAATATAAGCAGGTTAGTTGAGCAAATCCACCCCGTCTCCAATTTCGCCGATTGACGAGCCTCTAGGTTCAATAATGTCGCATCGAGATTCAAAATCTCTATCATGCGCTTGAACACTGAACCAATAAACTGGAAAGTCTTAAAGCTGCTACCTATTTGCATCGTCGTATCACCAGATTTTTCATCCGGTGGTAATAATACCGAAGTAAGCGTTTTATTCAGCACTCTTGTTCTCACGATCTTTGTTCACCGGCTGGAGAGGAGCACCACCTTAACGCAGCTGATGGTGACGCTATTTGTCGTCACACGCGAACGACGCGCACGCAAATGTTCTCATCCCACCGCCTCCCCCTCCCCACCACATCTCGGAGCAAGACAACGACGAATGCGTGCAGGTGACGACACGTGACGTATGCAATGGCAAGCGCTGAGTTGCGCCGTCTGTTCTCTTTAGGGCTTCCGCCATGTATGTACTGTTGCGTGTATAGCTTGCGAGGCATGCACCAAATAAATGATTTTTTAACCTACCACAATCTTAATAGAAAATGGACGATTTTTTTGTTTCTTACATTTATTAACATGTCTTGCAAAATAGCAAGAAATGTGAAAAACATGTATCCACTTAACCATTACAAGGTCATGCGATGCCATAAAATTGCTTTGGTAGACACATTTTTCTGCACGACTCTTATTCTTTCCGGTTGAACTCAAAGCTAGGCTATGTCTGATAGCATTGCAGACACTGTGGAATCATACAAACAAATTTATTGAGACTTGTTGAAAGCTCATTTCTTGGTTTCGACGTGAAAAGAATGTTTCGTGAATATTTGCTATTTTACAACCAACAATGAAAATGTTATGGCTGTGGACTAGAAATGCGAAATGCAGTTTTCGCCCACGGCTCAGTTACGAATTCACCAGTGAAACAAATCAAAATCAGACAGTGTGATAGCAATTTCATCACAGAAATATACATGTATACAGGTGCATGATGTAGATTTTTAATTTAAGCAATATCATCCAAATTTGTTGCACAGAAAAAATGCCAAAAAGGTGTTTTGTTCTTGATCCGATCTGATTATTTCAAAAATCATTCTTTCAATATAAATATTATATATTTATCCTTAAAATTTGAAAATGTATTTTCGGATAGAATTTATGACACAAAGATCAATTTGAAAAAATAGGATTCATGCATCGGTTTTACTGAAAATTCATGTTCTACATTGTAGAATTTATTACATGTATTGCAATATTTACCGCATGGAAAAATGCGTCATCCCAATTGGTGGTAAATTGGGTAGCGCAGGTGCCTTACACGAAGCTTTATCGGGGGGAGCTTTACGCAGCGCCTGTTATAAACGCATGCAGGGTGTCGCCAAAGTAGCAGATTCACCGACGCACCGACTTCTACTATATGTTAGTAGTTTCAAAGTGACTCTAGCAAATGAAAATAAATTGACACAATATAAACAGTCAATTATTTAAGATTTCCGTCTCCATAACCGATCGACACTTTTCAAGTTAACATTTGAAAGCAATTGACAAATTTAAATGTTATCAATAATTTGGAAACTGCTTAATAATAAAATACTGGTGCACTCGTTAAACGTTATTTCACAAGAAAACTTAGTATATGGTCGATTTAAGACAATGGCATGCACATGCATAATAGAGAAACAAATAAAATAAACGAAAGCAATTGAGTACAGTCTATTAATTCAAAGTCACACATTGCATTTCACGACACGTGATGAAACGTAGTGTTTCAAATAAGAGTTCAGCGCAACTTCAATATTTGTGAGTGCGCCCACTGACGGCCGACCACGACAGGAGACGCCATCCAACGGTTGCAATTTCACGTCTTTTGCTAGTTGGGGGACGAGTCGAGCGTCACTTGACGTAAAGCCAATTGGAAATTGCGCAGACCACCCTAACAAGGGTTTGGCCTCTGCTCGCTTTTTGATGAGCGACTGGCCGAAGGCTAGACGAGGTAAATCGGATATGCGCTCGACGGACCGCTGGAGTCAATTACAGACCGCAGTCTCCAGCAGGAGAAGGTCTCGCGTGCATGCGCCATTTATCTTCCTGTGACTCAAAACGAAACAGAATACATTCTGCAGAATGCAGACATATCTCGAAAAATTTCACACAATTAACCACAAGCCAAAAGTCAAGTCAAAAGTTCTATCGGAATACCGCTACATTTTTTATTGCAAATTTGTATTCATTTACATTGGACTGATTGATAGCAGTGAATAATATTTCGCGATGCACATATTTTCACCCGCACCTCGAGATCTAATAAACTAGAGCACGCTCCACGGGGTTCGAACACAGGACCGTTGGTTGGATCGCAAGTCAGTCTTTCGACAAACTCAGCTGCGAAGGGTCATGAGTTCAATAGTGGTTTCCTTTTGAAATTATGGTACGAATTCCGCCATAACGCCCGCAGCGTCGCGCTGCGTGATAAGAATGTAGACAAATGAAAGATTTTCTTCCTTTTGGGTGAGTGCGAAGAGCTGGAAATTGCAATTCGGGGTCTCAGTAGGATACGTATATCCTTATACGAATTGTGCGGTGCCATGCATGCACCACGCTGGCAAGGGCGTACGTACACAATCGATCGAATCGCCTGACTAAATGCATCCAATTAATATTTATGCGACCATGGGGGTCACTAATTTGATAGTTTTACTTAGGGGGAGGGGGGATGTTGACCAAATAGTGATTCGATCAGCATATCGTGTAATTTAAGAGCAAACAGAGAGTTGAGCGAACTCTCTGTTCGATTAACATTCACCTTGTGCAAAAATTCCGAAATATAAAAAATAAGTTTCATTTATCATGACTTGTTATTTTCAAATGCGAAGTTGAAACAATCTGTAATAACTGATATTGTCATGAAATAAAGTACATCGAAATCTTAAAAATAGAGTAGGCATGGTGCCCAACAGTAGCTTTACTACTTTTATCTTTTGAAAAACTTTCACTTGCTTCATAAATTCTTTAATTTTTATTTTATAACATATAAGTCGCAATTAAATTAATATGTATGCATTTCGCATCTCTGGCACCGAAATAAATAAATGAAACCTGACAAAATTATTTGTTCGTTGGCAATGGTGTAGGGTGAGAATACAATAGATTCACTCAGGCCGTTTTTACGATTCTTAGAACGTTGAAGCATACTGATGAAATTCTAGAACTATCTAAACAAGACATACGAGCGTAAATACTTGGTGCAATGGATACTTGGTTTGGAATGATGATGTAAAAGTATATGCTAATGATTCTAAATCAGATATCACAAAATAAGATTTATGAATTAAGAAATGTTATAGATATGAGGTTATTTCAGGGAATATTTGTTTCCTCTCCGCAAGCGTATCACTAATAACCGTATATGTATCGCACTGCATTTTGGAAATTGTACTTTAAGATCAGGAAAAATGTTTTCTGGCGAATCAATGACGCGCCACGAAATACAGACGCAATTTATCATTTGACGTTTTGCCTCAGGGTAAGCAAATTTGCAATTTAAATATGGCGTTTCCAATTTAATCACATTTTAAAAACTATTACCCATAGGCGACAAAGATGGCGATAACATAAATATATAAATCATATACGAAAGCTATAACATACGGAGGAAAAATAATCGCAAATATTTAGTGAGTTTTTTCAAAAAACAATCTCTGGTCATGGATTTCGATGTTGTGAAATTGATGTTAAAAAAACAATTTCGAATTCTGAGACGTATAATTTGCGCTTGTACAGAACTCTGTATATATATAGCAATAAAAAATATGTATGGAGAATAATGCCATGTCTAATCATCAAAAACATAACTTAAGCTGCGATTACATGCGTCATTTCAATTAGTCGTGCCCATTTATCGAACAGCTTTACTGGTCCACATCTCCCTTTGATTTACCGGTTTGTTGCACTGATTTGTTGTTCGGTTCGCCTACTTTGTGCACCTCAATTGGATTCGCCCATATTCATGCGCCCTTCTGACGGGGGTACATTTATTTGCTCCTCCTGTTGACGCCGTTGCCCACCACTATTTGCGCAGCCTAAACATCGCTTATATTTTGCTTGGCTGTAACATGTTAGCCTTTACTCTTGAAATGCCGGAATGAATAGTCAATCTAATAAAATAACCTCTCCCCCGAGCTTTCCGATAGCGCAACGCGCCGCCATCAGATCAAGATAAGAGTTTATAAAGGTTTACATCTATTATGTTGATGATTTCTCTATAACTATTGGGGATGCCGGTTTCAAAGCGGCGTGGCATTCCATTGTCGTTAGCGCGCTTCATATCCCCTTGCCGGATTTTGCATTGCAAGTTGGCTGCTACGAATAAAGCGTGTGCTCGCTCATTTGGAAACCCCGAAACATCAAAAATGCTCCTTTGCCTAAACTTTGCCCCCGACCTTTAACCAACATAGAAAATAGAACAATAATGCAAGGCCTTCGAGTTTGGTAGTTTCAAAAGGTCTTCTATGTGGAGCGCGTCAAGATCTTCGGCGCCATTTCTGCAGTGACGCGCAGAAGCATAATTAATAAGGATTACGCCCCCACCACATCTTCTATTTCAGACACGAAATTCGAAGTGGACACAAGATTTGGCCAGGCAAGAGAATAGCCACAACGTAAAAAAGAATGGACCGTGTTAATTATTGACCGAATTCGATGAACCGAATTTAAAATGGCCATCGCAAATGGAAGATTTGCAGTAGACAGGAAGCGTTATTCACCGTGGCAGATCTATCTCACCTAAGAGTCGAATCGTATCGAAATGAACGCTTACATACTGATAAATGTTTGCCAGCCTTTTCAAAAACGTGAACGTCATTTTGATAAATAATCCACAACCTAATTGACTAACAGGAAGCTGAAAACTTCACGAAAAAGTTTCGTAATGGTGTGTCCCTGGAGAGAAACACATAACAAGTAATGAAAAATTCCCAATTTGGCCGTAAGCCTACAATAGAGACTAATTACAGTTATCGGAACTTGTTCGTGATTTCTGTGTACACAGACAGACCCTAAGCCGACGGGGGCACATAGCCTCGGGCTGGATAGCTGCCGCCGGACAGTAGAGGGGAGTCCCTAAATGGATGGGAAGCCCGGCGGGGGAGATTGAACTGTGGCCCCGGGAGAGCACTCTGGCGACCGGAAATCAGAGAGCCTCGGGCCGGAAGTGGATATATATATATATAGACAGAGGCAGCTGCTGGTGTGTGGGGTGATCACTTTCGTGTATGATGCTGCCAGCACGCACACTGGATCACTCAACGGGCAGGCCCTCTTTGTACCCTATCCCCCAATCGCGGCCTTTTGCTCAATTACGTCTAAATTGAGCCCCGCGCGGAACCCCCCATGGCTGTCACGGCTCCTAATGCATTCAACTGTTTGAGTAAATACGATGAAATGTTTATTCAACGATCTCCATGTCGTTGTTTATTCATGGTATTGCACGGGGCGCGTGCCCGTGAGTCCTCGCCGGACCCGGCTGCCCTGTCTGATGCGCATGATGGCAGTCGAAATTCCCACCTATATTTTTATCTATAAATGATCCCTTTTATCGTCTAGGTTTTTAGAGTGCCAAGTGATTGTCGCTACGAAACCAATTTTGCTAAAGAAATAGTATTTTGTTAAATGTCAAAGTATTTTGATTTTGCAGGGTGGCAGGTCTATTGGTGGAGGAGTTGACAGTACGTGTGGTCAGATAGTAAAAGTTCGTTGTTGCGCGCTGTCACGTCTTCGTGTTGTGAGGCGCCCACCAAAATGTAAGTCACATTGGTTGATCCTTAAGATGTGGAGACCCTCCACTAGGACTATTTGCGAAACTAATAAACGATGATTTGTGTGTATGCCTCAGTGCACACATTCTTTACTGTTGAAAGTTGGTTTTTCTAAATAATATATTCATGCAATTCAGCATGAGTAATACGTGTTTTTAATATGGATCAGATGTTTTTGATCCTAAGTCCGTGGCGGATCCACGAGGATGGGTGTGACAAACGTATCCTAAAGTGCAATTTGTGATCGTTTTTAAATGTAATTCATATTATGATTAAAGTGATACATTCCGAAGTGTTGTATCCTTCGTCATATACTTTATCTTAGACAACTGTGCAATCGAGACGCAGCTATTAGCTGATGAAATAACATTTGAGACAGATGGTTGGTGAAACCCGTTTGAGGTCTCAGAAGGATTCGCGTCTTCTATTCACGTCTCACCTCTCCCTACCTGAATTAACCTCTGTCCCAATTCAACCACCTGCCCCCCCCCTCTCCCGTCGGTTAAAAGGGTGTCCGACAACTACATAATGTCGATTTAATGGACTGCACAGCCCACAGGGCGAAATACTGAAACGCTGGTTCAGGCATTCGACAATTTGTTCATTAGGAGACAAGCTCTTGAATACAGAAGGCGTTCATGATCGCGCGTTTGGAAAACCAACATATTATGTCGAATCATTTGGCGGGAGAGAAACGGGAAGAAGGGGGGCGGGAAAAATCAATACGTTCAAGTGAATAATAAACGCCCGTGCGACGTGTGTATGGCTACGTGGCATGCTAGCGAATAATCGTCACTATCTCTCAATACGTATTTTCCGAGCGAATATGCGCGCCTTTATAGAATGATAATCATGTGTTTATATCGATGTCCGTATTGGCTTATTATATTCCCATCTCACACTCACATGCATGGTCGGAATCGATATTATCTGCGCGATAGTGCGCTCGAGCATTGCACTATAGGCAGGTCGCTCTCTCTCTCTCTCTCACCACCGTCTACGGTTGAAGTGAATTTTTGCCAGCGCCTAAATGCCGCTTTGCTAGCCCCACGTAATATTTTTTTACTGCCTCGCATATTTGTTCCAAGCAATATAGATATAACGAGCGTAGAGTTCGCCCGCTTCACGAATATTATAGACGCCGGCTTATGGAGGAGGGAAAACGCGATTGTCAGTTCGGGGGTTCTTTTCGGAATTTCCGCAGACAACAATTTATGCCAGGTTTAAGGAAATTGCAATTTGCAAAATCCACACTCGCGCGCCTACAGCTTAGAGACAAAGCCGTGCAACCTCCTTGCGTGCAGACTAGATAGACTATGTATCGAAGCGGGTCCTCTTATTTTTACCAATTTCCACAGTAATGTCATTCTAAATGTAGGAAATTATTGTGCTGTTATTATTGATCTATAACCTTTACCTGATCCACTTATACTCGAATATAAAGTACTTTAATAAGACGCTTTCACATTACATCGTTGAAATGTTGTTGTGTTGCACCATACATCACACTCGTAAAGTGTTTTAATACAGGATCTAGCTAGGAACATGTGACGGACAAAAATTTAAATTACTGTTTAAATTGTATGCAATCGTTTTTTCTATTCTCTAAAATGCTTATTATCGCGTTATAAGAATGGGGATTTGAATTAAACGATATTATGTTATTTAAGAGGTTAACGAATTTGTGTAACTAAAACATGAGGTGTACATTTTATCAGTATTTTAATTGGATCCGGTGTTAGTTTCACAAAATTTAAATAACATTTATATTTACAGTTTTAAAACTACATCAATTAAAATTATATTATTTGTTATTATGCAATGTCCAAATTTAATAACAACATTTTGCGTTGTTTTCTTACATCTTGAGGAAAACGACAAGACAAGCCGAAAGAAAATAATCGAAATATATTTTTAAAAAATGGAAAAGCAATTTCTAAGATAGTCACAATATTATGTCTTGATAAATAAAGCAATTTTATATTTTATTTTAGTATCTCTTGACACATTTATGAAACATTATTATTCGTAATATAATGTAATATTCCATAGAAGACAGCGGCATGGATTTTTTTAGGAAACATAAATGTAAAGACACAAGACCTACATGCACCCCACCACTCTCCACCCCCAACGAACTATAATATTAGAACGGAACAAACACATATCCTGCAATTTCATTTTATTACTGGCTGCGAGCGAATTTAGAGTTAAAATATACTTGAATGCCAACGAGCTAGCTACAGTATCTTCAAATTCACATTTCCATTGCTGGCAATATGTCGAAAATATCTTGCGACGAAAGAATGAGATACTACCGGAATGACCATTTCATGAATGTGAAGTGTTTGGCATTTATTTAAGCAAGAAGCTACACAAATTCAAAACGTGAATCTCGTGACTCAACACAAACTGTACAGGACTAGCTTTTTTGAAAGGTTAGTGCGCACATTAACCAATGCCACTTCAAACAGACTCGCACATGGGCATCTTCAGGCGTAGACAATCTTGTCGCCACAACAGCATTTCTACGATTTTCCAACATGATGAGTTATACGATGTCAGAAAAAAAGCACGGGGCCATTCCTCCTGCCAACTCACGGACAGAAAAATTGTTCACATTTCATTTTCAGATTTCAATCTCGAAAATACGGTCGACTCGACCGGTGCCGGCGGCGGCTCAGGAAACCACACGTCAGATCGATATCAATGTCATCGTCATAAATGTATGATCTTTGTTTCCGCCGAAATTGGTAGTTCCAAGAGGCTTCAATCTAAACCAAAAATCTTTGCAGTCAGCTATTTTTTTTAATTGGACCGTCTGGCAGAGCGATGGGAAATTAATGATTTAATTTCATAGCATTTGTGACATATTAATTGGAATTCATCCACCCCCAAAGTCACCAAAGTCCGTACCAGTATATCCGCCCTGTATTCCGAACGACACGTCATTCGCACCTTCAACATATTAATCACTAAAAAAAAGTATTGAACTTTCTACCTGACCGGAACTCGAATGGAAAACCCAGAACACACTCCACGGCCGAAAACATAACACCCTTCTACACAGTGTTGCCTATAACAGCATTCAGTCAGTTTTTTTAACCCAGTAATATGTGTCAGCAACTCACTTCCCCATGAGTATGTCCAACTCCCCCTCCCAAAGTAAAGCTCGGCGCACGATTCTGACGACACTAACCACTCACTTGCAGACCAACCCATTCAAAATATAATAAAGTACTCGCTCAGTTTTTCGTCGGAAGGCCAATGTCTTAGCCTACGTTACACTCCGTATATATTATAGCATATGTGCAGGCTTCGTTCTTGGCACTGCCTATTTATGCAGATGTTGCCATAACAATGTTTTTCATGAGCCCATTTTTTCTCCCCTCCATTTACATGTACGTAACACCGCGCCGAGTATAAGTGAATGATGAATCGTTAATTAAATGATAAATATTCATGTCGAGTAGAATTTAACAGCGGTTACTGTAGGGGATCCGAGATTTTGAGCCCAAACATGCAATCTTCATGATTAGCTCGTTCTGATTTTTTTTCAATAGTGACACACACTGTGCTACTATGTACTATGTGCTACGAATATAATAAATGGAATTTTGCAGAAAGTGTCGTAGAATTGAGCAATACTGTTCAACACCATTATTTGGTAAAAAGCCTGTGGTTCCACACTTCGATTTATAGCATCTAAAAATTATCCCCGAGTTTGCTAAAGATTATACCCGATAAATTAACGTGGAAGCTTAATCCCTCCTTTTTGTTTAGGGAAGTACCATGTACATTTAAATAGAAAAACAAAAATTTGAGGCTTACGAAATTTTCATTAAAACGCATAGATGTTTTAAGACAAATTGAAAACAAATTGGAGCCATGTAAAATTGACGACGAACTGGCGAGGCTGGCTCCATAATAAAATTGATAGCACTGAATTTTGTGAAACCTACTTTTAAAAAGAGATTACCCTTTTTTCCTTCGTCAAAACCCTAAAAGATTTAGAAAGGAATTATGTTTCGAGTCCTTACCTACAGGCTTGCATTAACGTTTTTATTGTCAAATTTTCTCTCATCAGTTGTATTCGAGGTGGTTCTGATGCTACGCAATTTCGAACATTGACGGAGAAAAATAAGAAAATCGAACAAAGAGGGGTTGGGCCTTCCAACCCCACCCCTATTTTCGATTTTCCTCATGCTTCCATGCTCATTTACTTATTCAGAAACAGAAAATACCACTGAGTGGAATCTGATATCGCTTTACCTCACCGCAATTTTGATGAACGAGGTTGTCACCAACTCGTAAGGAGTTTCTCGAGACAAACTAAGGGGCTTCTTCGTCTTATGAGATTTCTTATCCTCAACTACCGACTAGCCACCGTCCACAATGATTACTTCATAAGTAATTGACCACCTATCAAATTCTGACTTGCGATTCCCGACTGTTTCAAATCCAGTACACAGAGTAGTACAGAGCTTCTGTACATGTCAAATCATCGGTGCTCTCTGGTGGTAACTTCAGATGGTTTGTTTCAGTTCTATTATTGGTAGATCGATTATGGTAGAAATATCGACAGTTATTTCACGACCAATTAGGCGCTTTCTTCGCTCCCCTCTAATTGTATTTTTTTGAAGAACCACGCGTCACTAGTGACAATTGCAAACTATCGTCTTGAATCTCGAATGACGAACAGTGCGCCACCTAGTGATCTGTCGTAGCACCCATACACAGTCCGCCCTACGTGAGAAAGGGGTTGCTCAACTGATGCCAGGGCCCGACAGAGACTAATTGCAGGTACGATTTTTCATTTGTCGTCGTCTCTGTCTTGACACAGCCACCCACACACGGAGTGAAAGGGAGACGCGCGGCGCGGCGAGAGTGTGTGGCATTCGCCAAACACAAACAACTGTGTCTTCAATGGGATTACGCTCATAATCTCTTGACTTTCATTAGCAATGTGCGGACAGAAAAAGAGAATTTGCGGTCGTTGTTTCAACCACCCCAATTTGGCCTCGGAACACACACACACAAACGCATACACTGCGACTAACCGACCGAGCGCCGAGCTTCGGGGTTCCGCGATGAGGGAATTTGAACACATTCGTAAAAGTTGCGCATGTTTGGGTTTTGTGCCATTTCACTTGGAATTAGCTCATTTCGTGTTTGGGTTGTCGGCACAATTGTGCAGCATCGCCAGTGAGAGCATGTGCGGAGCGGATGCGCCGTCGTCTAGTTGTTTGCGCAACACAAAGGCGAGCCAAACAAACAAACGGCTGTCACGGAAAGATATTTGAAATTGTTATTTGAAACTGCCTGAAAAGTGACGCCGAAATCTGGTGCTGTTGGTGTTTCTTTTTTTTCCCCGGGACCATAACGCGACGTCCGTTTATTACGCTTGAACCATCAACTTGAAATATCTGTTTTCGTTTGGCAGTCTCACTAACTAGATCGCGCTGTTTTAATTTATTGGCCCCGGGACCAATTGGTTTTAATTTTCATCGCTAGGGAAGCTTACAAACACCAGTCGTTAATGATACAAAGACGCCCACTAATGTGTAGCAAAAGAAAGTGTTAAACATAAAATATAACATTGCTCCAGACATAAAAAATGTACACATCTCTTTTGATAAGTAAACAATTAATTTTAAAGCGGCATTTGCAGGCATGTGATTTATTGTAAATCAATTTGACAACGCACATAACCATCCTTGCTCTATGATTTCGTGAAAATTATACTATTTTGAATAAATATTTTGGGTACATGTAACCCTTTTTTATTCGCTGAAATTCGAATTTGTCGCGGTTCTTAGAATACTGACTGGCTAAGTACATTGTTCGAATCCAGGAAAGTACGCTACTATCAGTTTCACAATGTATTGATTCGAATTTGGTATTTCGCGACTCCACTCGTTTATCTTTCATTGTACCCATATCGTTATCTTTTCGTTATCCTACACTATACCCGCATTCTGCCTTCTTCACAGAAACCCATTTGAATTTTAATATTTTTCTTTGAAGGATTTGAAGAAAATAATTCAATCAAGTGCAAGCCTTTCCCCCACTAACGCAACCAAGTCAGAGTGTTGTGCGAAATACTCTACAAAAACAGAATTGCTCTAAGACATCAAATTGAGAGGTTTGCCATGTCTTGTTAATTATATTGAATAGTTTCGCAACTGCACTCTTCCTTTGGTGGCATTGATCGTGTTTTTATACAAAAAAAAAAGAATAAAAGAAAACAATATCTGGTACAACCCTAGCTAGAATAACTGTTCTGCTGGTAGTAGTTTGGTTTTTTTTTAGAAAGAAACACATTTCTTTAGCCAATGAACGAGACAGCAATTCACGAAGAAACCGTAAAAGGTTTTCGCGCTTCTTTCTCAACAAAGAAGTGAAACAGTAATTAATTTGCTGGATGCAGTGTTTTTTAAAAGAACAAAAAAAAGCTGCGAGAAGTAATTGAAATTAATTAGTAGCAGAAGGTTACAACGGTATAGAAGTTTAATCCCGTTTCAGTTAATTAATTGAGTATCCAAAGATGCAGTGACGAGTTAGGAAAATTATCGTGAACAGACGTTCGGAAAAAGAATTAAAATGAACATTAAAATGCAATTAATGCAACCAATGTTAATTTTTTTGTTAACCACGACCCGTTTCCCTATTTTAAAATACCGCATAATGGGGCTTGTCTGTTATTTTTGTATCTGGTTTTTGTAAGATGGTCGTATTTGGCGCGTATGGGCGTATTAACTATAAAGCCAAAGAAGTAAACATTTTGACCAAAGAACTGGATATGGAGACGTTGGCATAAGTAAATGTAAAACAATTCTTTTCGGTAAATAGAGATGATTATGCTTTTGTACATGTAGAGCATTCTTGAAGCCCAGACCATAGTTCACTTGTTTAAGAATGTCATCATTCAATAAACCATATAGTAGAGGCACATTTATAATTAATTTTTGTATTGCACAGGTAATAAACAAACAAATACACCAAATATTATTAAACAAATATTTTTACATTTTAGAAAGGAAAACTGCTCCGCAATAATGAAAAATGAACTACTTTCTCTCAAAATGAACCATGGTTTCACCACATTTATGATAGCAAATTCAACATTGTCATTTGAGTACCACAATGCAGACTGTTTAGAGAAAAAATGAATGTGGGCACGAAACTGATTCGTCAGTGTATCGTGCGATTGGTTTTTGTAAAGGAGTTAGAAGTTTTTTAATCCGCCGAAAACGCAGCAACAATCTAAAGCGTGACCAACTCGTGCGGCAAAATGGAAACTACGACACGGCAATATTTTCGCTCTTTTTTTTTAAACTTACAAAGGTCAAACAAAAATGGTGCGAATAAAATATTCTTTCTTCTTCACGACTTACGTAGTTAGTAAAGGGAATAGGTGAAATAAGACAAAAATGGCAGTTTTAGAGGTCGGAATAAATCTCTCCTGCCAAATTGTAACAAGGTCATACAGGTGTAACGAAGTTGAACTCCGAATGTGATTGGACACTCCTAGTACGGATTCAAAACCAGCAGAGTGCGCTGACGACCAACCTACCATTGACTTGGGGCGTCGAGTCGACCATGGCCAGCTGGAGGGCGATTAATCCGAACAGGGTCAGGTAGGCC
>JAQGBY010001155.1:0-32005 GCA_034698785.1 Mycogona germanica
AGTCGCCTGAACTGACATAACGACTAAAACTGAATTTAAAATGTTGCATGACATTGTCAGTGACCTGGACACGGATGACCACAACATATCTCACAAATCAATGCAGGTATACAAAAGCATGACGCAACCATCCGTTAAAAAGCGATCACCAGATTTGATTTGAAAACTCTGGCAGAATTAATCGAATGAACGGAATTGTGCAGATTGGCCAAACGATTATTTTGCTGGATACAGTTCCAGCTGGATACAGAGATTTTTGTAGTGCACGTTGGACATTCGACTAAGTCGGACAGGGTCTACTACTACTAGTGAAAGTATTTCGGAACGTGCCGCGCGCATCGGTGGCAAAACGGAATTGGTGCACGGGGCTCCAGTTAGTTGAACAGCCTCCGGGCCATTCCAGCGATATCCAGGCTCGCGCGCGTTTGGGGTTTCTCTTCTAAAAGCAGAAAATTGTATTTATTTCCTGGGGGAAATAAGTCGATTTGAATTCCACGTTCGCCGGCAATATAATGTCGTCTAACCGCGGTCCATACACGCACGTCTGCGGGCATGCGCGGGATGGAACGGGGTTGGGGAGCTTTGGCGTCTCCATTGATAGCCGCAGCAAAACCGAAGACATGACTTTCCAAGCTCCATTCACCCGGGCATAGCGGCAACCAGAATGACCTGTCAACAAATTCGACGATATTCATCTCTCTGACTTGCAGATTCATTTCGCGAATGCGCAGTCAGGTCCTTTTTGGCCGAATGCAACCACCTGAGTACCAACATTTTTCTAGGAATGGGGAAAATCATGAAACAAAAATGCAGTAACTGCCAATATTACATCGATCGCACGACGTTGAATCAAACATTTAAATTACGAGTTTCATTTCAAACTGCAAATTTGTGAACAAGGGGGTCTCGGGAGGACGACAGCTAATCTTTAAATCATAACCCAATCATCAAGAACCACTTCGCCAAAATACAGAAATCGCTGCCAGCAAATTACAGAGTAATCCTTGGTTTCGGGCATTTGTGAATTTTTCTTAAACCTGTATCCAGCAAAATAACGATGTCGTGAGCATGAATACCAATACTTTTTTTTAAATATTCCAACCTTCATATTCTCGGGGGTGTTACGAAAAATAAAAACGATATTAAGTGCAACCAACGATTACCTGTAAAAGCCACATAACAATTTAACAAGAGCATAACATTGGAGTCATGTCTATAGGACGTCATCCAAATTAAAAGATATTACTTTGAAATACAGAGTACTGTACTGTGATTTTACTGTAGCACAAAATATTTATATGACCAACGTCACAAAATTTGCATACTACGCTTCATCAAAGGAAACCGCATATGAACTCGACAATAATAGATTGAAATTGGAATTTTCCTGAGGTCCTGATCGAGGCCAGTCGACAAAATCATAAACCAACTTTGTCCTAAGACGTGACACATTCAGCGGGATCAAAAACCACCAAATGGTACAAACCAAATGGTAAAAAAACTGTCTTTCTCGTTTTAATATTGATGCTAGGCGCATTTAAATAAATAAAATTTCCGGAATTGTCCACGTATCAATTCGAAACGGACAAACTCTACGGTGAGCTGGTGTTGGAGTGCGCGCCGCGGCGTTCCATCGCAATTTGCGAGGGATTATGGTCCCGTTTTCGCGGGCCTGTAATAGGGTCGCGTTGGGTCGCTCGGGGGTGACGTACTTGGGGCTTGAGAACTTGGCAGCTGCGTACGCGCGAATGCGGAATTTTCCTCGTAAAACAATTGGCCCGCGCGCACCGGCACCCAAAACATTATCCTTTGATTGGTTGTGGCAAGTGGCCAAATTTAAAGTTTGCGACAGTCAACGACAAAACGACTGTTGGGGTTCGGAGTTGGAAAGCGCGAAGCACGGAAAACCAGGAAATAACCCGGTAGTTCTGTGTCCACTACTACTACTACTGCCACTAACTGTAAAACTAAGTAACCGTAAATATTGTATTCCACGTCTTTAATATATTTTTGTTTTGTATATTTCAAGTTTGAAGATTCTAGAAATAATCTTATTATCGAATTCAAAAATTTTCCGATAGAAGATTGAATTTTAATATGCTTTATGAATTTTGAAAAATGTTAACACCTTGAAAGTCACAGAAATAACAGACTTTTAATCAAATTATGTAATTAAGATCATTCATATCTAGAAAAATCCTAGAGCTGTTGAAATGGGTTGGTTAATTCGAATTAAAAAATTTACAGTCTCAAATAATGTCTGCTCACAATCCACAATATCATCGTTGATAATTTTAAATCTGATTACTGATAAATTAAATTTCTTCAAAATGGGGCAAAAAGAAAACATAGGTCGTCAATATCAAGTTGATAATGTGTCTGTAGGATACTTCTACGTCACACAAACTATCAGCACCCCGGTGACCACAAATATCATGATTGATTTAAGGATGTCATTAAAAATATGGGTTCCACTTGGTACTAGATAGTTTTAATTCTTACAAAAATGTTAGTAAAAATACACTGTAACAAAATGTTTGAATAGAGGGTTTGTTGCAAGTTACTAGCGAATGAGTTTGCCGCATTAGACCTTCCTGACGCAGTGTTCTTAAGCTGAAAGTTAGAGAAGGTAATCTACCTTAATTTGTTAGCCGAGCATTATTGAAATCAAACTTTATAGCCAACATTATGGGTGACGTCATCGGTCGCGAACTATGCAGCCTTGTTTATGCGCAGGCCGTGGTTCAAAAAAGGCAATGTGGAGGGGGAGGACGAATGGGATGGCATTTTGTGGAGAAAGGCAAAATAGGAATATTTTTTGTCGGCAAATCAGTTACGCCCTCCCAGCCCCAGCCCCCACGTTCCAAATGTACGAGCTGGATTTCCTAAATTTATACAACGACGCCAGCGTTTATTGGAGCCTTTATAGAACGGCTGCAGAATAATTTAAATAATGCGTGTGCCAAGAGAATTAAATATCGAAATCAATCGATTTTTTCTTCTCAGCAGTCTAGCAGCGTCACTAGATTTCTTAATACGCGTGATGTAAGATGGCGAAATGAATGCAGCCTGTATTTAGCTATTCAGGCAAGTTGAGGAAAGAAGGGGAAAAAATGAGACGATATTAATGATGCAGCTTTTTGGACGTGGCAGTTTTGCTTGACAAAAAAATAAAGCTGCCAACGCAAAATTCAAATCAGGAGCTTTGAAAAATTAACACCCAATATAGGGCTCGTTTCTCCAGCGTGATTTAATAGGCGCAGAAAAATTTGGTGCCGATATTTTGAACCCCCATTCCTCAATTACTGCTTCGTAATGTATGACCAAAATTTGGAAATCTCATGCGGAACTCTTAATTATTTATTGCTGACAGGTTTAGATGGGGTCCTCGTTAACAATTAATTAATAAAAATCACTTCAGACCTAAACCACTTAAACCAACGTACGCTGCATTAGTAAAAAGCGCTACAAATTTTTTGATTTATTTCACATTATTGTTACTTTGAAGTGTGATGAATAAATCGCTTAATTAAAAAACAAACATGATGAGTTAATAAAACAGTAAATATTTTAAAACTCAAATAAATCACTAAAAGACAATTGATATTAAAATAGTCTCCTGAGACCTCTGGAAATGCTAGCCCTTAGAGAATCTGCAATTAGAGTTCAGTTTGTTAGAACACAATTATTAATGAGCGAACTATTGAGCAGTTGTCAACTATTAATGAATCCTCAACTTGAGCTCAATTTGTTTGAGCCCAATTATTTTCTTGATTTTTCCTACATGAATTAATGGGCATATGATTACGTGTAAAATCTGACTTAAAATATTTTTGGTATTTAGATTCTCTGCAGTTTTGTCTTTTGGTCTTAGGATGTTACGTGTCACCTTTTTCGTAGGCCACGTTGTTTACTCATACACTCGGCTAGTCACCTGACAGTCAAGTAAAATTAGAACAAAACAACTCCGCCCAATCAAACTGGTATGACGTTGCTCGTTATCGTTAGATGCCCGGATAGAACTCCATGCCGTTGCCTTTTATTACAAAAAAAAAACGACAATGATTGTATTTTGACATGCTCTTGACACACGCATTTCGTTTCTAATACCATTATACACAGCCTTGCATGCACTTCATAAAACAAGTTATCCAGTGTACATGCATGCACATATCAAGAGTGCGCAAACGTTGATTTACGTCCGACAATAACTTAGTCGGAGTGAAATGATAGGGCCTTGTCAAATTAGGAGTCAGCATCGCTTTGGAACGACGGGCACCGCTCTGACACAATGAATTAACCCCTCCCCCCTAGGTGTCTCTGAACATCCAGCTGTCTAAACAGCTCCCGCACCGCCCATTAACCGCACGGCCACGGTCAGCCCACGATTCGCACGGCGTGAGCCTTAATTATGTACGACTCGTCGTAGACCAGTCGGTATTTTGACTGACTGGTTCGACGGTCCCGGGTTCGATTCCCGGCGCGGGTTATCGAAAATTTCGATCCCGTGGTACTGGACGTGCCTAAGCTACGTAACGCCCGTAGTACGGTTGACTACAGTTGATTGGGAACAACAAAAATATTTAATCACCCATTTAATCGAATTTCAGTTTCCACCTGAACTGAGATTCGAAACCAGAATGTGAGCCCACATTCAAAACCTCTAAGACGTGACTAAGCTTCTTCAGATTAGCCGAATTTCGGCCCACCATTCGCGGCCGATGTAACGACAAAGGCGACAAATACGAGAGACAGAATGGAATAGATAAACGAAAATTAAATTAATACAACATATCAACTGAAATCAGGAATTGTGTCAGCGAAACATCAAGAAAACGAAATTGTACGTAGGTAATTTACATTAGGATGATGCGACTTGCTCAAGCAACAATTTTCTCCGAACTTGTCACTGTGGGTCGATTCGTTTAACCGAAATGAATACCCAAGTATGAGACCTTCGCATGCACATGTACAATATACCAGAGAAGATTTGTAAGCGCAGGCAACAGCTACTTTTAAGCCAGTCGTGGTGCGCCAGTTAGTCGAGTGATTGAAATCTGTATACAGATGCAACTGAAAAATGACTCGAGATGCATTTAGCTTTTCGCTGCCGGAGTAATTAAAAGCTTCGTACGCTCGTATTGCACTTGCATCGCCGGTGAACACGAGATGGGCGAGCAAGTCCACAGAGACCTCTAAGTGGACATATGTCACTTGTCAAACATCAAACGACGTTTTAAGCTACTCAGTCCCCGTTTATGTGGCGACTGAGGCGCGCCGACGACAGTGCCGCCACCAGTGGCAAAACGATGTATCAGTAATCTGGTATCTTCTAATAGTTCAGTTTGAGTGGTTTCATCTACGTTCATAAATGGTGAAGTCTGAATCGAATAACAAAGACACGTAGCAACGCATGAGAGGTGACGAGTGGCGTGACGGTATCGCGGTTTCGATTCCGACCGAGATTACAATTACAATTACAAATTTTACCCGCAAGCAGCCCCCAAGAGAGGGGGCCGATGGCGGGGGTCGAAAGACCAGTTGGGAACAGAAATGGATTTATTTTTAAATGCTCTGGATTTGAGGCATTCCACTGTCTACACACTCTAGGGAAATAGGAGTTAAAATATGACGCAGATGTACATTGAAGCTCGTTCGCCATTCTAGTGTGGTCCCTTCTACTTCTGTTAGGAGCTGGGCACATAATTTCCCCGATACCAGCATTACAATCCCCCTTCAGAATTCTGACCAGCAACCTTAAACTGATCTCCCTTCTACGATCTTCCACTGTCTCCCAACCCTGTTTTGACAGCATGTCCGTGACACTTGTCAGAGATCTTCGGGATTTTTAGGGCGAGAGAAATTCCTTTTCACATCTTCATTCAGAATGGAGATAAAACGTGGCCCGCGCCTGTATAATCTCAGGACACGTTAAAGATCACTTTTCTAAGCAGCCTAGGTTAGGCGAAAACCATCACCAGTGAGCCTCCTCCTTAACACACATTTTTTTTAGCAACGCACGCCAACACAACGGCTATTCTGCAGCGCAGCTGAGGTGTGTGTGATTGCCGCATTCCGGGGGCAGCACATAAAATCCCGTTATGCATCGCCTGGATGATAGCGGGACTACAGAGGGACGATGATAGCTCCACCTGGATTTTATTCCCGAGGTCCCGGTCCTAAACAGCAGTCCATCTAGAAGGTGCTCCTGAAGATATAGCGGCAGCTCACGAAGTAGTCCATAAAAACCCCGACCGCACCGGAATAACGGACTTTCCATTTACGTTAGTTGCGTTTTGTTGGGGGGGGGATATGGCTGATGCTCATCGTTCATTGTCGCAACGAAGAATTCAGTTCTTCCGCAAAATGGCCACGAAAATATGTCAGCGATTTCTTATTGGCTGAACGACTCCTTTTTTAATCTACTGCTCCATCCTCCTCCTCTCTGGCCGCGCCCTAGATAAACTGCGGTAGAATTTCTAATAAATAAGTAAAATGGCGTAGTCAACACTGACATAGACAAGGATACGTTCTTACCCACACATAACCATATAGTGTAGGCCTATAGCTATAACGACGCCGAGAGAAAAAAAAATGCCATTAGAAACGCGGCGCTTAACCCGATGCAGCATTTATAGTCGAGTGGAGGGCGCAAATCGCAATAATAAGATTAGTATGACAACAGTTAGAACAACTGTATTTGAAAAGGTATATATCAGGACATGTAAAACTTAATTTAAATAGTCTTTTTTATCAAACCTAATAGTGTTAAAACTAGTTTGCAGTGGCACTTTTAAAACAGGAGCGAACGCAGTTGTCGCCGACGTGGAATTATCTGCGCCAGGCCATCACAGGCTCATTTGCATGCAACCAACAAACTAAAGCAGATTGCCGTGTGGGGTGGCGTGGAGAGAAGAAAAAGTGGAAAGGGAGGAAAAAATGCATGGCTTGCGCCAGTGAGCGAAACGCTTAAACGCGAAACAGGCGCCATATCATTGCTCCGGTGCTCGGGGTCTATTGGCAATCAAAATTTGCACTAAAACAAAATGAAGCGCGCCTCCATATAATACGAAGATGCGAATCTAAGAAGGTAACGAACAGATTGTCTTTGTGTGCACATTGTCGTCAACTCACCGACAAACGAACGAATGAAATACTAGAGCATACTCGAGCGCACATAACTATACCAAAAATTCGAGCCCACTGTCTCTTTTGATTTACAGAAATTAGACGACGTTTTGTTTGTTCAAAATGACATCATGTTTTGCATCCCGTTGCGATCGTGTGGTGTTATGGTTTTTACACCAGCGATTACGGGTCGAATCCCGGTCGTGACTTCATATAATGCGACCCTAAATCCTAAGATATGTTCCTGATTTGTCGTATTTCTTAAGTTTCTGTCTTTTCTTAGGTTTATGAATATTGATATCAGGAAAGTATTTGGAAGTATTTAATGCATGGCATGAGGACTTTAGTATATCAAAGATTTCCTGTTTATGGTGGAGTCTGTGCACTCTATTGAAATATATTTTCTAAAAATGAAGATGTAATTCTCGTACAATTAGCGAACAGGCGCGATTTTCTTTCACCTTTTTCCCCATCTTCCACAGATCACCCATCGACAAATTAATTAAGTGGAGCGTCACTAGATCCTCAATTTTTTTCAATCACAATCACGTCTGAAGACAAATAATGAATCTGCATAATTTGACGCGCCCGATAGAGTGGCTTTCTTACTTAATGAGACGTGAGGGTTAAAATGTAATTAACATGCAGCCAGACATACCGAAATCATAGAGAGAGAGAGAAAATTATTGGGTTGAATAAATATTGTTTGAGAAAGCAAAAGTCAGCCGAATATCGCCCTAATCCTTGGTGAGCTTTACATCGTCCTGAGACCCAAGATCGACGAGCCCTCCCCTATGGAACAAAGACAATGTCTCCGGTTCTCTCCGGTTAAGCACAACGCAGGATCACAATGCAGTTATGGCGGCGTAAGCGGCGCTTTTAATATTCCAATTTGTGACCCTTTCTCTTGAAATCTGAAAAATAGGGTCATACAATTTTGTCCGTTTCGACTCTATTCTCAGGAAGATAAATCTAACAGTCGGTACGCACTAACCCTCCTCCGCCACATGCGCACTCCGCTCTCGATCTCTTGAACACATCAAGTGCGGCTGGCTGATTCGCACTACGCATTGAGACACATTCTTGATTGTAAATTAATCTTTCGGCAAGACTCTCCCGCTAATCCAATCAAGTGTGCATACTTGACTTTCTGTTAATTGGACCAGCTAATTGAAATGTGGTGACATCAATAATTAATTTTGAACGGAAAATATCGTCGTTAGTTTCAGTCATATCTCTAGCTATTAAAGTTTCAATGACATCTTCATAAAAATGATGACCGAATATTTATTTAAATCAAATCTAAATTAATTTTATTATAAATCGGCTGCATTTTACTGATGCAAAGTCAATGTCAATCTTGAAAAGATATTCGGCGTCTGCCAATGTTCAATCTTGGCGACGTCACCATTTTGGGATTCGATGAATTTCCAACCTCAAGTTAGCGTGACGTCACCAAGTCAAAAAGGAGCTCTCTCTCTCTATCTCAAACTGACGTATATATTTTGGCAACATTTTTCAAACCTGTTCCACACTGTTCACCAGACTTGGTAACCTTTTAGATAGTTTCTCACGAATTTCGGTTCAAATAAAATTCCACCCGACTAGACAAGCGTAACGTTATAGTATCGAGCAGATTATCTAGTTTCGCAATTAGTTGGCCAACTATTTAATCCGTTAAAGTAAACGAAATAAATTTTAACAAGTCTCTAGATAGCGAACACGTAAGCTCCCCTTCAGGTCTAATTAGCTTACAGTTCGTTGTCGCCAAGGATTTATTTATACTCGCACTTTTCCAGAGGTGCGCACAACAAAACCTCGTTCCGACAGCAAAAAAAAAATAAACAGTTGTTTTTCAATAGTACGTTGTCTACATTTCCGCGAAAATGGTTTCTTTTTAACTTCCACCTCGAATTCACGCGGGCTGTCAGTTCAAATCGGCGGCAAACAAGAGTCCGCTGAAAGACGGCGGCGAAACGAACGTCTTACGTCGCGACTGCGGTTTTTCCGTCACATTCCTGCCGTTGGAGAGAGGTGATTGTTGACGGCCAAAACGTCGCTGCGTTACCAGATTTACTTAGACATGCTCCATCGCAATAGCATTGTTTCAAAGCTATCCGATTTTTCTTTCTCTCTTTTTTATTTTTTTGTTGTTGTCCTGATACTTTGAAGTCGACTGCGCGTGTCATCTAAACCTTCCTGAGACCTTTACGAAAACAGGAAATTGCGCCAGAATTTCAGATCAAAATTATACAAAAATAGAAACACCCAGAAAAAAATATACGATTGAAGAGCGATACTTGTCTGACTCAAAGTCGCTCCATGTCCGTTCGCGTCATTGTTTCGTCATTTCGTAGAAGACATTACGACGCTATCCACGCCAACCCTAACGACTTCAACGCTTAATGGAAGATTCTCTAGCAAAAACTATTCAAAACCAATCGATAACTCACCGATCACCGATTTTCCATCACCGCAATTACAATTACAAATTTTACCCGCAAGCAGCCCCCAAGAGAGGGCCTATTGCGGGGGTCGAAAGACCAGTTGGGGACAGAAATGGATTTATTTTAAAAGGCTCTGAATTTGAGGCTCTGTCAGACTATTCCACTGTCTACACACCCTAAGGAAATATGAGTCAAAATATGACGCAGATGCACATTGAAGCTCGTTCACCATTCTAGTGTGGCCCATTCTTCTACTTCTATTAGGAGCTGGGCACATAATTTCTCCGATATCAACATTACAATCCCCCTTCAGAATTCTGAGCAGCAACCTTAAACTGATCTCCCTCCTATGAATTGAAATCCCAAGAAAAAAATGTCCTCAGATGAGCCAGAGGTCATTCTCATCGTTTGTCTTTCGATACGTGCGGAGAAGTCGCGTTACAACTGCAGAAACAGTAACTGTAGTCAAAGGATCCCAGGAAATTTTAAAGGTGGGGGTGGAGCGGTCTGGCGTACCCCCATCGGAAGTCCAGTGTATCGGCGAAGGATAACGTACTCCGCAGTGGTGCCATTGACCACAGCTGCTATCTTCACACGCTTCCGCTACGACATGGCCAACCGAAACGAGCTACAGACACCCAGTTGTCGACACAAATGGACTGACTGGATGCTGTACGACCAATTCGTACCCAACCCCTCCCCCACAAAAAAACCTATTACTGTAACTCGTAAATAAACGCTTTCCGTGAAAAAAGAAATTTGTTTATTGCAATTAACAATCAACCGGTAATTGCCAACGTCGTCTGAAAGTTGGCTCTGAATTCCTGCGGCCACATTGAAATTTTGAACAAATGTACTACTATTTGAAATCAAACAACAACAACACCAGCTTAAGAAATTGATTAAAACCCACCTTTCAAGCAATTTAACCTTCTGATTTATGTACTCAGGATAACAATTAATTATTTAATCAGCACATGTCTTTGCAATTCCACATGATAATGCATCAACGGTCATCACGATATACAGCAAAGTGGTTTACTTTGGCTGCTTTGATAAAACAAACCCACGACATGCGCGAAAGTAACCAGTGTTCGCATAAATATTATTACGAGCAAGTAAGTCCTGGCAAGGGTTACCGTGGATTCCGGCCCAGATGAGGTCTTTCATGTGGACGGAGTTGTTGACGCACGGTTAAAAACAACGTATCGACCGCTCGGTCGAGCACAGTTGGCTGAATCGCCCCTCTTTTGATGACCACATCGCGGAAAACGTCCGAGAAGGATCGGTCAGCTAAGTACAGTACTAGGAGACTGTTTGATACATGCCGGCAGGTCTGCCATTAAACGTGAGAATCTTTCGTCTCTTTAACAACCATACCATTATCTATATTCAATAACAAAATTAATTATTGACGACTGTTGGCAAAATAGCTTGTGACTGTCAAATTGATTGATTCATGGTGAGGTGTGGACATGCAATCTCCCTCGTATGACGCATCACCATCTAGGGAAAATACGAAAGAGCAATTGGCAATTATTCATGGTCAGCCGATAATCGAAGAGATAATGAACTGCTCAAATTTTTGTAAAAACCAATTCACAAAAAGATTTTAAACTTAATTTCACAAAATGCTGAAGAATCATGGTAGACACATAACAATCATTTAACGAATTGGTCACCACCCTTCGCTATTTATATATGCACCTATCATATTATTTTAATTCATTCTGATTTATTCAAATTTTACGGGAGATGGTGTGAGAAGCCGCAGTCGGTCGCTCTACCGATTAGCCAACAACGAAAAAATCATTACAAAAGATATTTTTCTTCTTTTCAATTATTTCATGCAATTTTTTAAATATTTAAATTCGCACTCTTTGAGATCCAGCGCCCTGGCGAAATCAAATTCTGCGTCATTGACCACAAACTTTTATCGATTTCATTCGGCGAAAACAAGATGGCGTCGCTATTTTCTCCCCATTTCCACACCAACACTTGGCCTAGTGGAAAAAAATACGTGCTAGCTCACACGTTTGGCGAGATGACAGCGGTTGTACAGCCTCGCATGTCGTAAAAAAGGGGAGGAGAGCCCCTGTGATTGCTAGTGGTAGAGAGAGAGAAAGCGTGTTTCCGAGAAGAAGAAGAAGACGAAGACGACTGCAAAGAAGTCGAGCCCCGACCCCCCACCCCTCCTCTCTCCCCGCACACACACACACACACACACAACACTCACGACGCCTTCGGACGACGTGTCTGGAATACTTTGGCGTGCCAGACTCTGCAATTTGCATTCGAAAGTGTGGTGCAAGCCGGGCTAACTATGCATATTTGGCCCCGCCGAAGTGTACCCAATTTGGCGGCATAAAAAGATGACGCAAAAAATAAGAATTCCTCCTACTACACACAACGAACACATTGCGAGCGACTAGGCTTTAGTGTGCCAGAGATGGGGCCTTCGCTCGTAACATTGCGATGCCTTATTCTGGGGATTGGGCAAGATTTTGGTGCACGGTCGAGAAACAGCAGTGAAATTTAAATTAAGAGTTAACAAATTTGAAAAATTAAAAAAAGATTATATTCAAGCACTGAAATTAAATTCTCACTGCATTTGTACCATCATCCAATTAACAAATAGACACAACTCAACCCTTTTTCGTATCGAATGAAGCATCGTTGTAAGCGTAAAAACAGTAGTTATTTAGTCATTAAGAAATATTAATTTAAAAAGTTTGTTCACAGAACTGGCGTACTTAAAAATTCCACGTCATCACATGTCTGGAGGATTTCATCTCGTGCACAAAACAAAAATAGTAGAGGCCGTAGTAGTAATAACAAAATCAATAAATTGATTGATGGACTGTAATTGAGGGTCGGCAACTAGATCGTCGATAAACAAAGTTTACTTCTGATCTTTACGAAATTGATCGAATGTTCATTGATCGACTGATATTCGAATCAGAATCGATTTCGAACGATATTTTGTTGCTATCCAAATTGAAGTAGCTACAATTGAAAAAAAGCTATTTGAAAAAAACTAAATGATAGGAAATTGATTGATTTGATATTCTAAATATCTTAAATATTTTTGCTTTGGAAGATTTTCTTTTAAATTATTTTCATTCATTATGTGTAATAAAAAAACGCTTTTTCATCAACTTGAAAACCGATAAAGATTCACTTTGATGTTCACGTCTACCAATTTCCATTTGCTTACCGACATTTAAACATTCTGTTTCGTCAAGAATCCCACGAAAATGCATTTGCAAGCGCAACAGTTCGGCTATTTGATTTCAGTATCGATCGCGCCCTAGTTCAAATCCACGTAGGAATCTCCTAATTTCTAAAGCGTCCTACCAGTTGGCAGTTCCAATCGAATAGGTGATGGACCCCGCAACTCGATGGACTCGGCGATGATTTTTCCCCACTCGGAACAGCCATCCGATTCAAAGTGGAGCAAGAGCACTCGTCTACGGCAACGCCTTGGCACACAGAACGTCAACGTACGACAGCCAAATTCAATCAGCACCGGGGTTTTAGAAGCTCTTTCTTCCGCCTTCGTGTATATATAATACGTGAGTAAATATGATTTCCTTTTTTATTTATATATCTAGCCCCCATATATAAAGTCGTAAACGAAAAGCCACGGTCTTGCGCGGCGCCTCCCAAACCACCCATCCCCCTTCTTCTATCCCCATCTCCCCCATCACCCCACCAATCTTTTCCCCTCTCAAAAAGAGGAAGTCGGAAACCTTCCTATAATAGAGGGAAAGGAGACGACGTCTTACACCGGCGTATATTTTTCCTTTGTCGAATATCAACTTACTTGGCGCGTTCGCGGCATAAATGCCACGTGTCAATCACACGGGCCCATGTCGGAGGCGCATAGTCGAGTCAACGGAGGGCGAAGCCTGTCCGTTGGTGACAGTCGGGGCCAGTCCGCCTTGACCGTGTCCGACACTTTGGTCGCCTCTTCATTCAATCAACAAAAAAATCCCTAGCGACTGACCAAAAAGGACATGAAAGCGAAACATTGAACGAACGGTTGCACTTTATCAAACTAAACTCATCACAACTTAAAAAATCTGAGAAATATTCGACCATCATGCTCGTCTTAAAACGTGAGAAAAGCTCAACAGAAAACAAATTTCAAATATATATTACGTTATTTCAAAATTTCATGGTGCAGAAAAGCGTGAACGATTTAGCGAGACGTCAGTAAATTAAAATTTCGAAGTCAATTGGTTCAGATTTGCAGATTGGCCTGACGACGTCGAACGGAATGCCAAATTCAAGATTTGAACACTGGATCTCTGATCCATCACATCCAGTGTTATACTTAGCAACGACCCCTCACGGAAAACGACGAAATCTGGATACGAATATGATCCGAATTCTGTCAATCCGTTCGTCTTTCATTTAGGACCGCCCTGGATGTCGTTTTTAGACAAAATTGAATTATGATTGGTGGCCATAATTCAAACGTCACACAAACTGACTAATCACCTCGTTTTGCAGTTTCAATGACACGTCTGCGGTTTTGTTAAAAAACAATTTTTCTGGAACAACGAGAGTCTCAGAAAGCCACTTCTCAGATATCTATGTGATGTTAAGTCAACTTGTCCTGTCCCCGACGTCATGCGATGTCATTTTCTACGAAAAGTAAACTCGCCACTGGCAGTGGACGACGACTTGACAAAACGCTTTTTTTGAGCGCCGACGTTACATCACGTCCGAGCAAACAGAAATCTAACATTACGTGTGTCCGGCAAGCTGTGTCCGGCAAGCCGTACGGCTTCACACACACCGAGCGAGATTGGATCTGGAATTAAACTTGGTGCCACCGACGGCGCACACGCCACCTGGTGGGCGGAGTCGAAAAGCTAAATTGAAAAAGAAACGAACAACTTCACAAAGCCAAAACGAACAAGGACACCAACATTATATATCACTAATTTTCATTGCACGAGCATTTCAAATTATTAAATCTGGAAATTAACCCCAATCCTGCTTAAATTCGTCTACGATTATCAAGATCATTGTTTTTGAATCGATTATAAGTTTAATTAGGAAAAATGTTTTGTGCCAATATTTTTCAGTTTAGACACCACGTATCTGAAACGGAGAAGCCATTTATCGTTGAGGTATCGTCCCACCATTTATCATTTCGGTGTCCATGGACGAGACGGATCTTTTGAGCGTCAAATTAAAGGTAAACATGGCTGCAATTACTCGACCGGTGAGTGCATTGAGTGCGACCGGGGAGGAACTCTCGTATATATATAGACGATCTTTGACAAATAAAGCACTCGCGGAACAACTCGACCAAAGCAGCGCATCAGAGCTGCACTCCAAAAACGTCCGGCAAAAGCCTCGATGACAATGAGAGGCGGCGGCGTCCGCCCGCAACCATTAGGAAATTTTCGCCCATCAGCCGGATTGGATATATCGATTATTTTGATTGGATCTGCGCTCATGTCGAACCCCCCGAAGGAGGTGGATCTGGTGGTGGTGGTGGTGGTGGTGGAGTGAGGGAGCGGGGGAGGTTGGATCCAGTAAGCGACGACAGGAAACTCTTTGTCTCATCCCCACCCCTCTTCACTTAGTTACCACAGTTATTGTAATAGGATAATGAGAGTTGAACCTCTTCTTTGTGCGGCGTCGGATGGACAATGGCGGAGAGGAGAGAGAGAGAGAGCCAATGCGGAGATGCGCTTTAAAGGATTCGTTAGGCCACCTACGTTGCGCTTGAGCGACATTTTTGGAACCTCTCTGTGCGTGGCATTCTATTATTGCGACACTGCCCGACCTCGTTTAACTACAAAAAGGGTCTCAGGCACTGAAGCTTGTAAGGACGACCGATGCTCCTATGCAACTATTGAATATTCCACTTATTCCATCTAACACTGGATGAACGCCACCTTGCCTCCACCAAAGAATGGGTACTGCAGTCCACCAGCGTTTCCCCTCTAAAACACATCCAGGAGCGACCTGGCAATTGTGCATAGCCTAGGCTAACAACCTAGAGAAGGATCTTTAACGTATACCTGATATCGTACAGAGAAAGGTCCTATTCTTTACTGTAATTCAGAAGAGAGGCGCACGTATGAATTTCTCGTCGCCCGAAAAATTATAAACTCTTCATGCACGTCTTCAATGTTTAAATTCTTCAAGACGCTGTAGTAGTCACGTACGATTGTGAACAAATGTTCTTGTGAAGTAAAGATGAAAAGAGATTAGCTTGTGGCATTCTGAATAACAAAGTTGCACGTAATACTAATACATCAGATGTAAGATTATTTCATTTGTGAATCTCGAGAAATCGAAAGTGGCATACGATTTTTTCTTTCAGAAGCTCCCGAGTTTTCTCCGAAGTTGTGAGTAGTTTATGCGATCATGTGATAAGGAGGTTCAGAGAATTTTGGTATAGGCCCGTGGCGTGGTATTAAGGGTTAGGCGGAACAAGTTGGCTAACAGCACCTAAATCTAATTACATGGCAACTGATCCGAACGCATTTCGCAAAGGTCAACATTTGGTTTCGGGGAAATATTACTTCCCTACACCTATCTAGAAAACGCAAAGCATATTGGATTAATGTTAACATTGATAATCATGCAGTTCGAATTATTTGCTGGAGAGCATTTATTATGTTGATGTTCGAGCAGTTACATGTTTGGCATTCGTTTATCGGTTTGCTTTAGCCAACGGTGCTTTTATTTTCCCAGTGGACCAGTTTGACCAGTTGACTAAAGTGGATACGCCAAACAGATCTGCCACTTCTAGGATGACGTGTATAACACCAAACAATCAGAAAAATGTCAGTTAGTTCTTTTTTCTTTTTAATATTTTTCCTCAATAAATCACAACCACGCTTGACCTGCGCGTTATGTTTCTGGGACATACTCGAAAGGCGATTCATAAGATCAGACATGAAACTGATACAAAAAGATGTTTAGGTACTCATTGAAATCAAATCCTATTTCATCAAATTCGCGTTCAGCACTGTGGAAATATCAACAAATTGATGACGTCACTTTAAAGGGCAATAATTTTCTATATGTACCTAATCTCGGAAACTCAGTAAAAAAATAGCAACAATAACGATAAGAATATTAATCGAACTTCATTAATTAGCTGGTGCTGTTTCAGATAAAATAACGGATACCTTGTTTACAGACTCGTTACGGTCTGCACGAGGACGAGTAACACCAAACCACACTGACGGCAAACAACACCGCGTTTCCGGTCTAGACGGCTGACCCGCTCGCTTCCGGTTTCACCTACACCACCTCAAACTTGTACAGATTCGCAAATTACTAGGCCTACTTTAGCAGCGGACGCCCTGGGCGAAGGTCCGTAAAAAATCAGCAACCCTAGGTACGATAGGTCGGCGATACGGATATACACTCTGTACTAGCTGCGATCAAAATTGTATCAGACAGGTAGGTTGAGATAGAGAGAGGTGGAGTGAGAAGGAGGCAGGGGAGTTACCGTCACGCCACCTCAATTGCTTTAAGGTAAACGAATTTTAGTCCGCGGATAAACATTGATCAAACACAGTTGATGTTACCGGCAAATGTCACCGCAAAATGTAAAGGAGTTTCGTCATTGGACCGTTAAAAATTAGCCATCCGCCAGAAGTGGAGACGATCGTGGATTTCCCAAAACATTTACAATTGAAGATTGATGATTCGGAAAATGATATCAGCCAGCAAAATAATTATAATCGCCGGAAACTGTCTTCACTTGAATTGCAGAGATGCGTCCCGCCTGACATCTGCAGGTATGTAATTCAGATTTATAAATTTTATTTCAAATTTAATAGAAAGTAACGCAGTTCGAACGCCATTTTCGTTTGCACGATGACGTAAAAGCGCTAATGAAATGGTGGGAAATCAACGCTCGTTCTGCGTTTGGATTTCTAATTTTTATTTTAGAACCTGGAATCTCACGAGGATGTTTTTTGACATAGAGAAGGTGACCAACACAAGCTCATTTCATCTGTTAACTACAGACACCCTGCAAAATTTACCTTTCTGAAAACCAGGATCCAGATGGAAACCCCGACCATCGAGTTGCCTCGGCACACCGTCGCTCCTAATTCGCTAACGATGAATAATGCAGCGGAAGAATGAAACCGGAAAAGTGTTATGTATTTCCTAAACAGGCCCTAAACCAACCCCTACCTCACTATTACGAAGCAGTAGAACAGAAAATCGATGCAGGAATTTGCAGATCGTAAAGGTGTGGTGGCGTCAACTGGCGACCATTTTACGGCAGATATTCATATCGGGCGTTCACAATATAATAAATGCTCAACTACTCTGTATGCACGCCAAGCGCAGTAGTCATGAGAACCATAACCATGATGCACGGAAAACTATGAAGGGACCATAAATGCGTCGTTAAATTTACAACAAACAAACAGCGAATTCGAATGGCCGATACGCCGAACGTAAAAAATATATAAGACGTGGAAAAGCCATGGGGAGAGACACTTAAGAAAAGCGCTTAGTTCAACAATTTAATTCGGTTGGTGAAAGCACCAACACCGATTGACACCTGCGCCATCTTAACAGTATCAACACATGTAGGTGAACTCGACACATGTAGGTGATGTTGGTATAGTAAACTCCAGCATCCCCCCTCCCCTTCCCACGGACCTCTCACCAACGCACCCAGGACCCTTGTGCGACGCCCGCCAAAAAAATTATCCGCACAATCTCTCCCCAATATCGCTACGGCGGCCATTGAGGGTCCACGAACGTCGATCGAAGATGGCCAAAACTCGCGTCGCCAAACCAGATACGGAGATGTCGAAGAAGTAAACACCGACCGTTTTGGCCGAACGGAGTTCATTGGGGGGGGGGGGATGTGTGTGGGGGGAACCGAGATAAAAAAAATATACGCGAAAACGACGGACGTTATACGATCTGGCTATGCGTAAACGCCAAAAAAAAAAAAAACCCCACCACCTCCAACACTTACTATAACCTACAGCGGTACTAACCCCCCCCCCACCCCACCCTCCTCACCATCCCCTCTTGCCCACAACCACTCAACTTTTTTACGACTAGCCGATCGTTTGTTACGTAACATTACGTTGTTATCTGTCTTATGTTTTTTTTTCCTTCGCTGTACCCCCCGTTCGCTAACTCAGCACTCGGGAATACCTAAAAGAGTATTCGTCCGACACGCGGCCCGATCATGCGGTTCGCTTCTACCCCTCCCCATTTCTTCCCCCCAGTAGCCCGAGATAGCCGCAACGCACCGTTATTATTATCTTCTCCCGTCGAGACCGCCCGACTTTTCGCGAAGACCAAACCTTCCTCGAAATAGTTCGGTGGACTCCGAGAGTGTGTGTGTGTGGTGGCGTTGACCATTTGTGCAGTCAACCTAGTACGACGTAATTACTAGAGCGTCGAGGGGCGATACTGATATGTCCGGCGCGACCGATTTCGATGAGCTTTGAAACGTCTATCCGTTTTTATAACGTGGTTCTACTCGACTCGATTTGTGGTAAAGAACCATAAAAACGACATAGACATCGTGTCAACAACATCGGCATCCTTGGCCACAAGAAAAGTAAAAAAAACTCAAAAAACAGAATATTACTTGTAAAAATTCGTTTTTTGCTGAGAGAAATTGTAATTGCCCTTTAGTAATATCATACTCTTGATATTCTCCCTTTGTCCAATCAGGTCTAATTCGCACACGTTTTTTATGATTTGGTCGCATCTGAAACTTGAACGGAAAAGTTGTTGGAACTTATTTTTTTCAGTCTCTCCACAGAGACCGATTTAAGAATACGCCTACACATTGAGAACAAAATGAGTTTCCACGCCTGACTTAACTGGATCACAACTCCAAAGAGAAACCTAATAGCAGACTTCTGAATTAAAAAAGCGCTATTTCCGATCCGGAAGCAATTTTGAAGACTGGTGGCGATAAAAAGCAACGAACTTGAGCGTAAGGGATGAAAAAATTGAATTAATTAAAAATCTAAGGCACTAAACCAACATTGATTTTTTAAACACATGTTAAGACAGTGTACGAAGAGCATGAGCATGCGTAGAGCAAGGGGAAAAAATAGTTGGCAAACCTGCAATACACTCGTGCATGTGTGGTTTCAGGGCAGCACTAGTTAACTCAGTCTTATCATTTTTTTAAATTTTACACTGCATTTGGCCTAAAAACTGAAACAATTACTTTAGTTGGATTGATCATCAGTCGCACTAATTAAACATATAATTCACATTTCCAACTGCGAAATTGTCTTCTGTCACTGATTTCATAGAATGTCTAAGACCATCTTCAGAAAGTCAAAAATTAAAGGATATAATGTAAACGAAAAATTCTTTTCACAACTCTAACGTGTTCTTCAATAATTTCAGGATGGTATTTTGAAAGAAATGATTAAAAAATTATGAATTTTTAGTTCTCAGCAAAAACGACGAAGTAGGTCACTCATTTTTGTCGCCTACCCGACTCAGAAATTCACCGGTTCAGATCGCCCCAAAAAAGAATGTAGCAGAATTTTGCTGCACAATGTCAGCGTCATAAAAATGGCACCCGTAAACAAGTCATAATGCCTGCCTATCTGCCAACCCCCAATGTTAGCCCAGCCATTAGCGACGTGTTTGACTGAGGCGGCTGCAACCCCCCAGCGCTGAGCCAACGTCAACGTGATTAATCGCCGATATTAGGGAACAGAAAGGCTGTCGACAGTTCTCTGATAAAATAATAATTGCTTTCCAATATGAACAGTGGTTGGGGGAAGAAGAAAGGCGTCTGACGAGGTATATATACATGTATATATATATATATATATACACATACCGTGTGTCAATGCCGGATGTACATGCATACGTACGCCATATTCCCGGCCTCACCACTCTGGCACATGGAGGTTAAGCTTGGGCACCCGGCAAGAAGGAGGATCGTTTAGGTGCCCCATTTATAGGGTGATAAAAGTTCACGGGCGCTATTCGTGAAGACGCAGACATAATAACCGCGCCTGGCCCTGTCTGGAAATTATCAACAGCCATTACCGACGCCTCGGGATGCCCATTGTGGATTCACGGGGAAATGCCTTCGGTCTGGCCGACAGAAATAGTTAGCAACCGACACGTTAAGTTGCTAATGAAATATTCAGAAAACCCCAGCCGCCAGGATTAGGCTAAAATATTACGACGCGCCCATCTCAGGTCGAGAGCTCTCGGTTTTAATAGTCGACTCTCCATTCATGAGCAACTTAGCGATAAACCTCACTGATCTCGGGTCCATTTCCTTTTTAGCTATTCTTAACCACCTTAATCATATCTTTTAACCAGACACAACTCGTCTACAAAGGAAGTATGTCTTTAAAAATGAATGAATTACACTATATTAATATTAGTGGTGTATGAAGTACCTATCTCTTGAAATTCTTGAAAATCCCATGACAGACTTTAGCATTGACCAAGAAGAACTAACAAAAAGCACACGAGCCTAATTCATCTTTTGATTTGCGTCGTTAATAAGATTTATTAATTAGTTTCTTCATAGATTCGTCACATATCACGACAATGGCACCACAAAACGTCATTCTTTTATATTTATAAAATTAGAATTTCCAAACGTTTGTAAATTTAAATGTCTCATCCCTTCATTAGGAAAATGTATTTTCTTCCTTTTTGTGAAATACTCTCCGAGGTATTAAGTGAATAATTAGAAATTCGGGATCTAGTGTGGCAAATGTTGCTGGCATTTTTTTTCCATAATTTTCCTTTTTAATGGCAATGCTTAAAGCTTCAACGGCTGATATCTTGAGAAATATGCAAAATCGAGACCTGAAATAACTGGCACTCGACTACAAATTGGCGGAACTATCTACAGCTCAGATTTTATTCAATTTCGTTAAGCCTGAAGAAAACGCCCAAATAAACATATTTAAGAGAAGAAAAAATTATAAGGGTATTCCGGATTATAATGTAGATTAGATGGAAGCATTTATTGATTCATAAATGCAGAAATAGTATGACGGTCCAAAAAACAAATGCTTAAAATCTAACTTGATGTAAAAATCTAAGAAAGTCCTATATTATGATTGTCGGGATCGACATACAGAGACGATAATAAAACGCCAACCTTGCCTTGCCCGGCCTCGTTGGCTATTTTTCTTAAGTTATGGCCTCCTTTTTCATCTCGTGTATGAAATATGTGACAGAATCAACCAATCAGTAGCGCTTACGAGGGGAGGGATGTACGGGGGGTTCTCTCTATTGTGATTCTTGGAACGCCGAATAAAGCTCGCTAACAAATACTGTCGCATTGGCAAGGAGGGACTCTGATGGGCACCACAAGGCAGGAAAAAGTCGTGGGGTGGTCCGCGAATATCATGGCGAGTATATTGTTGTCAAAAAAGATGGGGTAAGATGGACGCAAATTGGGGAACGCAAGAACGGTACCGCATCCAGGCGAAAGTCAACCGCTACCAAAGTAAGAAATGTTGAGATGCAGCCCAATTGAGTTCAAGCTTGCTTTCCACCCTTGTGACAACAAATTAAATATTAAATATGTTCTTTTAATTTCGACAAATTTTAATCACAGAACAAGATTTTATAATTTTGTTCAATGAATCATCATTTCGGTTTGCATTATCAACAATCAACTATCGAAGCTATTTTTTCAAAATTATTTAATAACTATTTTGTCATGATAATGTTTGATGCCGTAATTCAATTACAATCCATTTGACTATGAATTTTAATAATATTGACATTTTTAAAGGATTCTTTTGATGAAACATTTCAAGACAAATTGTTCCAAAATATCATTTCGAAGCGGTCTTTGCATTTGCAGATGTATGGGTCAGTCAGAACTGTACATTCCCAATTTGCGCCCATCTAGTCTGACCGAGAGCAATAACAACCGGGCAGCTTGTGTTGCCCAGCTCTCAGCATCTCCGACGTACGGAAGCAACAAAAAAATAGAAAAAAATCCCTCACCGCGGTGGCATAAACAATATATTTTCTCCGAATACACCCATTCCGTGTGAGCCTGCAGCTTATAGTGTGGCTTGTATAAATAAACTACATATGAAAATAAATCGTACACACCTACATACTCTGGTGCCATCCGTACACAGCATACGAGTGTACTCGTACATGTACAGTACATGGAGATTTTATCCTTCTCCTCCTCCTAAAAATGGGGGATCACCCGAGAAGGTGAGAGCACAGTATTGCCGGCAGTAGTAATGATGTCGCTTTTTGGCTCGCCGTGTCCGCCTCGCACACACACACTATCGTAAGGACGTGGCAGGAACGAATTTGAAATTGAAACGCTGACAAATGCAATTGAATCTGACAAGCCCACTCGAGAATGTAGGATCACTGTCAATTTATGAGATGAGCTATAGTTGGCAAAAATCCGGGGCGCAAACGTGAATGCGTAAAATATGGGCATGTCAAGGACATAAGTAGAGAACCCATGTACAGTAGTACGATTACATGTACATGTACGTGCAATATCAGTCGAACATGATGAACAAGATCTAATATGAGAACCGCTGTTGCGATTACTATATGAAATGAAAGAAATAAGGTGGTATATGTAGAAACTGCAAGCTTGACTATATTTCTTATTAACTTGCTGCCTTTAGGTTTCAACAAGGCGGGGAAAAATTATTATCTAAAAGTCGAACCGTAAAAGTAGGTAGACATCTGCAGTAGTACAGTATACCTAGCTCAGCTAATTTGAGAATGTAAGATTTATTTGAATCTTCGGTGCAAATCATATTTTTATTTTTACTCTTGTACAGTAATACAGCCTAAGTGGTGGATGATTGACAATGCCCCGTTCCTGTTCTTAATGCTCTGAAAGCTTTTTCAGACTTACGATTAAAACCTTGATAAAATATTTATATTTTTGAGTCTATCGGGAAGATTATGATTTCTTGGGCTGGCCGGATGCTGACATCAACAGGATTGACGAGCATATTAGTTCTACGTAATATAAACAACTCATATAAGAAATTCGTGAAAACAATAATAATAAACATTGGTATCGAGGCAGTTGAGAGAAACGCGAGAGACACCTTGGCCACCGCTAAGCGTTTCGTGCCGATAAAAATTCAGAAGAAAAAAATGTGCCTTCGCGTAAACATCGATAGAACATATGAATATTCTGTAGAAAGCCGTTGTCGTTGAATAATAGCCAGGGAACCGGTTGTGGCGAGTGAGGCGCATTTCTATTGCCATTAATGGCTTCCGGACAGACTCACGCTTTCACGTATCGAAACGCTTTGTAGCAACACGCCCGGCCGACAAGTCCAGGAAGTGACAAATCTTGGCGGCGCGTCGAGCTTGCCACAGCTCGATGCAAGTGGGGAAATTGGGGAGTTGGGTGAAATTTTAGTAGCTCCCCCACCCTATCCTCCCCCTTTCACCATTAGCCAACACTACACCTACCTTAATTTTTAAGACATCTCTGATACGCGAAGTTAAATAAAAACTACGCTACCCACAACATTTTGAGAAACTTAAATGCGCGCGTTCATTCTAGGTCATATGAACAGGAACACTTTAATTTAATTAACCCACATTTTTGAAGAATAATAATTACATCTTGGGGAACCGGAATTCATCAACCGGAAGTACCTTGTATTCTGTATCAGTGGTAAAAATAGCACAATGCACATTTGTCACGCGACTTAAATACATCGTCTTTAAGCTACAGTAAATTTCCTGTATTTAAAATTGTGCGATAAAAACACATGAAAATCAATTGGCACTGTTCCGAAAATCGGAATAAAGCAGAAATAATTTAGGCAGGATTAGTCGCATCATAGGGCTCGGTTTTTAATTGCCTCATTTTACAGCGAATAGCGAGAACCGTTTCGATTGAAGTCGAACGATTAGAATAGTATCCTAATGGCCAATCACGATTTCTCGCATCTACTATTCTTTATTTTTCTCACGTCGATCTAAAGCTATGTAACCAACAATTGCATTTCATCGCAGTAGACAACAAGGGATTGAATACATAGGGAGGAATCTCGAAAGAAACATCTTTCTGGATGAGTAAGCAAAAATACTGAAGTTTCGTGTAATAATTGCACTCACCACCAGGTCGATCGTCGGGCCAATCATCTTGTGTCAGGTCAACGGCTAAAAAAACAATAAAGACACATTAATCATTTTGGAAGTGCCAATCATGCTCATAAATAAGAACGAATTATTACGTTAAGCATTTTATTTATAAGCCAACATACAGCAGTACATTATGTTGTCAAAGTCAATCATTTGTGATACTGTTTTCTTATAATTTCTTATTTTCTAATTAGAATTAGGATTAATGATTCATTTGAATATGTATCTGGATTTAGTGAAAAAATTACATGTCCATGTACAAGCTCATAGTTTTTGCTTCTGCCATTATCGCCATTAAATTCCAATTTTATTTCGATTGTGTTGAAACTCGTAAACAAATCGATATCTAGCTATTGAATGATTCAAGTGTATTTGAACATCTCGGTGGGATAGTATTGTGTTGACAGTCAAAGACTTGACAGGTCACGTCGATGTGACAAGACATTCGAGTATCTAAAAATTGGTAAGCCACCCTCTGGCTATCAGCAGCATGGGGGGAGGGGAAAAATCGCCAAACACTGGCATCGCTGTTGACAGTGAAACAAAGGCTGTGATTTATCTAATAAAAGCTAAATAACCTATTAATCGGCTTAGGGCATTACGGTCGCTGCCCTTGTCTTGCGCTCGTCAGTGTTGATGACTACATTGGCCCAATATAATGGGCCGCCCTGCAGTTAGGCATGTTGTCAACCGATAATAAATGCCTCGTAATGCCTTGTCCTCAATGGTCATTGTTGTACTGACCGCTGCGCCAGATAGAAAGAAATCGATACCGGGCCGCCAATATCGGACTCCATAGAAACCGCTGACCGACTAGACGATTGAAATATTGTTGAGATTTATGACTATTTTTTATACACTAGCCCGCGTGAACCAAACGTAGTGTCGCTGCAAAGAGGGGCAATCATATAATTATCGAAACAAGTGATTGAAATATCAATTGACTTGTTGCATCTTCATTCACTTTTCTTTTAATTAATGTTATTAGCCCCACCGTATTTAAAATTAATTATGTACTGTATTTTTTTTCGTGTGTGTCTATAGTTACAGATGCAGTTCGTAGTTTAAACTTGATCATTCGTTAATTGCTCTACTAAATCCAAGAGACAATTTTCGTGTTCCATAAACACCACAGTATCTTTTGGATTATAGTTGATGCACATTCACATTCGCATTAGATGTTAATAATGTTAGAATTATTATGTTGTAATATTCATGTTAACTGTCTCCTGTAATTTTGGAAGGTATGTCGTATATAAATATTATTTTTATCTTGCCAACCTTGTTGCCGCATTATAGATTGTGCCCATCGATCTTTGTTAAATTAGGGTTACTACCAACGGCTCCTATTTTTACCTGTGTTTATCAACTTTATTAGCAAATTTTCCATTAGAACAACTATTTCAATTCGATTTTCTTTGTTTGGCATTTTCCAATCGAGCGACATATATTATGCGTAAGTGCAAAAACATAATTGCTTTCAATGCATGAAAGCTTTTCCAGTCGTCTAGACAATCAATCCAGAAAACGCCTAACTTTAAAAATGTATAAAATGTCTAAAATTCGTCGCCTGGGGACTTACGAGACAATCAAGATTGGAAACAACGTCAACACAGTTTCAATATGCATGCCATTTCGTAATACAGTGTATATTGTAGTACAAAATGAAATATTTATTTGAGCTAGTCTATTTACGGTAGAGTAGGTTCAAGAGCCGTCATTAACAATGATAAAAATACTCAGTCATAATGTCAATGAATTTTTTTTAAAATCTAGTGATCTTTTGAGTGCCTCGTGACGCTCACAAAGGAAAATACATTATTTCTCAGAAAAATATTTCTTGCTGCATGCTCTTAACAAATGTTGCAGAAAGGATGCACAAATTCGTTGATATTAAAAAGGATAAATTATTTCGCTTCTATCAAACCAAAAGAAGATAGTTGCTGCGAGAAAACAAATGGAATATAATCTTAAGCGATTTGTGAGTTTCGTTTAAAGGACTCCTGAACTATTTCATTATTATTTCATCACTTTCAGGTTCCTAAGTGCATTCATGTGCCAGCCTCACTAAGGTGGAATAAGGAGGAGTACGAGCCTAAGCTGTCTTCATTATAGTTGTCGCTAAACATTATCGAGGCTTTGGAGTGAGGTGACGTAATCCTTCCCTGACGTAATATAGATCCCTGCAGTTCGCTCAAAATGCCGGGATTTAAAAATTAATATCGATAGAGACAGCACTCATTCAATACCCAGCATGCGTCCTACTCGGGATGCAACCAGGTGAAGGGATGCTCTCTCAAGACTCACCTAAGACTCTAGCCAAAAAGATAAATTTCTTTGAATATATAGTTTAGGGAATAAAACCTTGATTCAAAAAGAGCACCATTATTCAATTTTTCAGCTCTCCTGCTTGCAGAACTCAGGCCTCGATTGTTCATTCATTCAATTTCTAATTCGTCATTATATTTTCACATTTATACAGAGTCAGTACTTTAACACGCAAGTGACACCCGGAAACACATTGCGACAAAGAACCAAACCTAATAATTTTGTTCCTCTTGATGATTTGTGGAGAGGTTCACTTTTAAGGAGGGGGGGGGGCGGGGGTCTCACGAGAATGTGTATCGAGTCCAATGTCCCCGTTCACAAATGGAGATTGGCAAGCCTCGCACGGCCGCGATCTTTCTTATAGGATACAATTAATATCGGAAGTGTTGATTGGCAGCTCATTAATATTGCGGTAACGTGGGCCACGCTGCCGGCCTCCGGTCTCGGTTCGTGTGCAGTCGCCTTTGACAGGTTGCTCGGCATGCAAAACGATATAGGCCAATAATAATAGATGCGGGGGAGGAGGGGAGAAGCGATGGCAGGGGGTATGGGGTTGAAACGTCGATTACGGATCGCTGGGTAAGTTGAAGAATGCCGTGGCCTCTATCGACGAATCGCGAGGGAGAGGCGCAAGACATGCGACATCAATGGCTGGTTGCGGCATCATCTTCCATAATATTTTCGGAGAACGAGACTGCTGCGGTCTGAAACCAGTTGGCCACGCTTAAATGTCTGAATCCACAGAGCAGGAGGAAAGCGTGAGACATTCACGGGAAATTTTAAATATGTTTCGATACCTGAACTACGAGGTACTGTAGTCCTTCACCAAATGTTTCTGTTAGCGAGTTGAATTTTAAGTGCGTCGCAAAAAGGGTGTTGTAATAATATATAAGAGAATTAATTATACTACAATCAAGATCGTCAATGAACTAAGTTCACATCTGATCTTCACGAATAATCAAGAATTTGAAGATTTGAGAAACACTCGGCAAAACACGAAACGAACTCACCCCACATTTTCGTCATTACTCGATTAATTAAAATATTCGTTCGTTTCGTGTTTTACCGAGTGTTTCACAAATCTTCAAATTCTTCTTTATTCGTGAAGATCAGATGTAAACTTAGTTTATTGACGATCTCGTTGCCGATTCTTGATTGCAGTCAAAGCAATTCATATATTATTATGTCTTATATCGGTTCCATATCTAATATTCTTAAATAAAGGGTGTTGTGTTCAATTTGAATTGCTTAATAAAATGTTACCTTTTGCGACTTGGCCAGGTTATTTAAAGTGACAACTTTATAAAAACGAAAGAACATTTGAACAAAAGTTGTTCAATTTTATTCCCAATTAAAATCTTGTTTTTACGTTTGCGAGTGACAATTGCGAATTGAAGAAAGTTGAAACGGGCATTATCTGAGGGTTGCCATAGAGGTTAATGAAATTCTGGCCATTAGATGATGCTATTATTAGATCCCTCGAAGCATTACAGAGTATTCGTGTTGACCAATCTCGGCACACTCAAGGGAAGGCAAGGGAAGCTATATTGCTTTTGTCTCTAAGCTGAAGCAAGCGCAGACGTGATTTTGGCCAATCCTCCGCGCCGAAATTTCGACAACGGTGCGCATGCGTGTGGCCCCACCTCGTTCGCTCTCGTCCAGTCTAATTAATATTCAAACTGACCATGAAGGAAAATCGTAACTTTAATTAGCGGTTGGCAGAGAGGCAGCAGTCCGCTTGTTGCTGCCGACCAACCTCTGATCGTCTCTCGCCAATGAGAGAAGCCTGAAACCGAGGCCTAAACGCAACATTGATGACAATGTGACCGCCCGACTTGTTTGCGAGACGCAGCAGCTGTCTTTTACAGAGACTGTGTTTCCGTATGTGTGTTGTCCTCCGACCACATTTCTGGTCCCCGCTGCAAATTGAAACGCCTCGGGCAACCCCCCCCCCCCCCACAATGCACCCACACTCTGCCCGCCCCATCAAGAAGAGAGGACGAAGCGCGCCGCCATCTTGAAAACGATGGCCAACCGACACTCACAAAATGGAGATTGCTGTTGTGGTTTTTGACGTGTTGCGACAAATGTGCTTGAAAAGAAAACTGAACAGTTTGTTGAGCGACTAATGTGAATAGCCCATAGTAAAGCAGGAACGTAGAATCTCTCATTCCCAAGAGTTAAGTCAATTGATTTAAAAAAATCCATGCGGCAAACTCGCATTTTGGGAGACGGCGAAATAAACTCTTTATGAATTTGAATGTTAAAGTCAATACCTTAGTCAAGTACAGAATTTACATTCTGGTTTAACCAGTGTTTAGAATAGATACCCGCGTACAAGAACATCAAAGTATTCAATTCCACCACAGGAAAAAAACCACCGCAAAGCAATATCGGCTAAAAGGTTTCCTCACCAACCACGTGGCACGATTGTATGGCGAACGAATCGCTGTAAGAGGAAGTTCCGCTTGAACTTGGCTAATGAAGAAAACACGCGAAATTGGAAATTCGGAGCTGGAGAAGACGCCGGGCGTTCTCGAGCACACACACACACAAAAAAAATCGCAAGCTCGGCAGAAAAAAAATCTCCATCGCAAACATTGTCATTTAAATTCTGCCACGCGTGTCTGCACTCTCATTAAATCAACACATTCGATGCATCCGCAAATATCATGGTCGCCCGGCTGCAGATATTCGCCTATGCAATTCGGTCCATCGGGTCCGATACGAGAGTCGGTGTTAACCCACCAAAATTCACAAGACATTCGCCGATTGCCTGGAGTGTCTGGTTACAGTTTTTTTCTTAGACTGTTTATTTTTATGATTATTCAATTTATTAACGCCCAAGGAAATATGTGCACGACTCTGCTTTTAGTCGCGTCACGCATTATCATGAAGGGGTGAATGGCAGAGGGGTGAATGGCAGAGTGGTGTAAGTCGATCTTTTAATTTTTGAGTTAAGTGCAAAATTGAAATCTTGATACAATTAGCGTCGGCAGAGGGCCGCAGAATTCGGTTAGGTAAATACATGCCCTTTTTTCTCATTTTAAGAAAAACAACTTCGTCTCTAAATCAAATCATTAAGAATTCCTATCGCAAATTATTTGCAGATGAATCGGCAGATAAATATTAATTTCCATTTTAAGTCTTCCGCTGCATTATTCATCGTGAGCGAATTAGGAGCAACTCTTGCTCGTCTTTTTCGTCCAGCCTGTCCCGGGCACAACCCCCCTTTTTATTGAAAATAATCCAGACGTTCTTCTTCCTATTATATTGTTAAATTAATTGTCCACGGGAGATGTGGATGTGGTAAAGTTGTTGGATGTGAATCGTCATTCGTAATCGTCAATCGTCAATCGTGTTCGTATTTTCTTGTCCGGCGCTGTCCCGGGCACAATTTCCATTTTATTTCTCAAACATAGTAGCTTCGTTCGCAAAGGAAGAATGATATAGATGATGTGAAGAATGATTTTTTACTGAATCTGGTGACCTCACAATTGAAGCGCCAACCAAAAGCTCGCCTGGTTTACTATATATCACACTGTAAATTACAAATTAGAAAGCATCTCGAACTGGGATTAACCGATGCGGCCGAAAGCTATCATTGTCGCAAGATGAAGGGGGAAAAGGAAATTTGGTGTTTTCTGTTGCTGCAGCCTCTAAAAATAAAAACCCTGATGACGGGTCTGAGAGCTGACATCTGGGCAATCTAATCGATAAAGTTTTGCGTGCGCAAAAATGGAGCTCGGCAATGACGTCACCAGTGTGTCACATTGAGTTTGTTCACATTGAGTCACATTGAGTTTGAGCACATTAACGAATTTGTATAAACACTACTTGCCTCACTTTGGCGGAGGAGGGGAAGTGTAGGTCCCGCGTTTCGGAACATCATTTGGAAGCGGGAGAAAATACCGTGTTCGACGCCGCCTATTTTAATTGTATTCGAATGCATTTACACAAGATTAAATTAACCGTGCCCCCGTCTCTCGCACTCTCTGGATACAATAAACCGTGGATAGACACTGACGCTGGCGCTGAAGGAGCGGGACGCCGCGGTTCGGTCGAACGAATTTAGGGCGCTCAACTCGCTCCAGAAAACAATTCCTTTCGAAGAATGGCAATCGTTGGGACTCTCTGCTTGAGTATCCCTTAAATTGTATCGCGTGATTTGTTCATGCAAGAGAGTGGAATAGGGTTGTACGGTGAAATGAGGAAAGTTTCCAGGAACGTAGTTTACCAGCGCCGGTATCTAACAATCTCTGAAACGCGGGGAAACAAATGGCTGACTTCACGCTCTGGTGACTAGTCAATTTTTGTCAAACAAGATGAATAGGAATAAAATGTACAAATTCAATATTAAAATTTGAAAGGTCCTTCGATCATATTTTCCGAGCAGCCAATGTATACGACTCGTCGTAGTCCAGTCGGTATTGCTCTGTGGTCTCGGGTTCGATTCCCGGAGTGGGCTCTCGAAGTCGATGTCGTGCCTCTTGCACTATTGCTTAACCACCATGAGGGGAACGTAACGCCTGTAGTGCGGTTGACTACAGTTGATTGGAATTAAGAAGTTCCACTGATTCTGAACCGGATCGTACGCACCGGAGGAATTGTTAATTTATTTCCAACCGAATCTAGATTGAAACCAGACCCTCGTAACTCATTCTGCTATCCACGGCCAACATGCTATTAATTTATGTTAAAAATTAATTTCATCCGGATGAGGATTCGATCTACGAAAATTGATTCTGATCCGAATGTCGATTTATTTTCGCCACCCACAACTACTCAACTCGACAGATGAACCGCACGGTTATCATCTGCGGTCGATAGAGCGGGGAAACGGCAACGATATTAAGTAGCGCGAATGCGATTGTGATTCATCAAACGACAATCGAAACAGAAAGACGACCACATCAAGTGACGTCATACGAAGCCGTTTTACGCGCATTTTCAATCTCTCCAATTGT
>JAQGBY010001156.1:0-31987 GCA_034698785.1 Mycogona germanica
ATTATATTAGGAGAGTTCTGCCAGCTCTTATCGCCTTTTCGGTTTAGCGTCCAGCTATCCATTCAACCCTATCTCGTAATTTCAATGTACTTACAGTGTAACTAGGGTATTATGCCACGGTTTCGAAAGATGTCGACCGGATTAGATACATTAAATTTAAAATGCACTCCTTCTGAGGCACCCAAGAAACATCAAACACTCAATCTTCCTTTCCCGTGAAATTTGTACACATATATTTTGATTTCACGCCGAACGAATCTATCGAATTACTTTGCAGTTGTCTGCGTTTGTTATTGATTACACTCACCTGATGAAATTGATGAAACTTAATGATTTTTATGAAAAATACTTCCCACTAAAATCGAAATTTAATTAATTCAGGTCTCGATTCGAATGCAGATGGGATGCCGTCGTTATTTCTTAAAAGGCTCTCTTTTTCCGATGGTAATTAAATCCAATGGCAACACGCACCCTAATCCAACAATTTTAGCAGGGGAGAACAAAGTCAACCGAATATGATGCCAAATTTCTATCTTTAGCAGTTAGAGTAAAAAATTTAAAGTCTGCACTAAAATACATTTTCAGAACACACTTTATAAGAAAAAAGAACTAGAACTTATTTTTTGTTTTGCATGTAAGAAATAAATATTTATTAATGGCTAGCGCTGAAATATAATGACTTAGACTGACTAAATTTTAACATGGAAAGTGTTAGTCATAGTCACACGGTAAGCATGCTTCAAGTTGCTTGAGATTGGGGCAAATTTTCCTTTCACGTGCTCGAATCTGATTAAAAGTGGAACGTGCCCTCTCAAGCACAGCTAAAAATCTTAAGCACAATTGAGATGGAGGCATCGTCATTCGAGAGCGCCTCGTGTATTCTTGCCAAAGCACGGACGAGCGGCACGTGCAGATTCTGTTCAATGTCTAAACGCACCTTGCTAAGCATACTTGGCCCGTGTGACTAGTATTATACTCAAAAACTCACTTTCAATTTTCTTTCAGAGCTCCAATAGAGAGCAATTTACTACGGAGCGTCCGACTGTAATTAGAAATAAGTGCAGGTACGAAAGACAAGCTCAATGCAACTGTTGTTTTACACCTTTTTATTCTGAACCGCTCATTTTTGGATTGTTGGTCAGCTTTGGTTTGATTGGAGGCAGCCCTATCTAATATGTAACAGATGTTTCCAATACTGTTTCCAGTGAGGATCAGGCCAAATCACACTGTTGACTCACGGACCTCAATGTTATCGAATAGGACTCACGTGTTCTCGACACATTATATCTCGTTGGCAGATACCAGTCGCTCCATATCGATACATTGGCAATAGCCCTTCAATGATTAATAGTTAATACAGAAAATCTTCTGCGATCTATGGGTTGCGCATGTCTGATCTGTTGCATGTTTAGTTAAGATAATCCTCACTTCTGAGGCGAACATTTAATTACTCGCTTAAAATTCAGAAATACTTGTGAAACAACATTGTTTAAACTTGGAGGCATTATCTGTACCTATTTTCTAGAGTGTGTTTGCGTATGTGGGTCAATCATCGTCAAAGGTGCATTGTCTAAAGACATGCAGTGCACAAGATGCTTTCTAAAGGCAGTGATTCTCAGTAGAACTCTCAGTCGGGGGGAAAATGACAATATCAAACAATATTTCGTTTAATCAAGCCAGTTTTTAATATTCTAACAAGGGTTCCACATGACATTAGTGTATATGCTTCTTTTATACAGTCAAAAAAGATTTAGGCAAAAATCAAATATTTTGTTTTTCTTTTCCAACGTTGCAGCTGCCACTACTTTCCAAAAGATAAAAATAAGAAATAAAAAATGCCAAACAAAAAATAAAGAACACCTCCCCCCTTAGCTACACAAATTTGAATGAATCTTCATTCAACTAAGATTCAAAAGGCGAACAATAAACAACAAAAAATTATGAAATTTATAGAGGATATTTCTCAGAAAACATAGCTACTCTTTGTGTAGGGTTTTAAAATAACTTGACGCATTTTGTACGACTAAGTGCAAATAATAAAAAAGAACCGCCAAAATCTACTTGAAAAAAGCTTAATGATCATGTCGTTTTTCATTTAAGTATCAGAGTTTGAGTTCCGCCAAATCGGAGGAATAAATGTGGTGTTTTTTAAATTATAAATGTTGAGAAACAATACCCATTTCCTAGACAATTTCAAATTGCCTATCTGGTGAACAGTGGCAAAAAAATAAGTACTTCCTTTTTCAAGTGATGTTACTACGTTTACGAAAACCAAATTTAGTTTTATTGACGGCAAAATAGCATCTCGGTTCGGAACGGATCTCTGCGATTTTATTGGCTAAGTGGACACACGCCACCTGGTGGCAATTGGCGCGTAACTAATAAAAACACAGAAACCAATTCAGACAAATCTCCCAAATTGCCTTAAGAAAAATCGTCCTCCCTATAGTAGATTCAAAAATGCGTGAAGCTATTTCACAAATAGTAGTAGCTCGATAGCGGAATAAAATAAAAATATCAACTACTATTGTACAAGCTGCAACCATTAAACAATCGAAAAAATGTCAACTAATATCCTCATGAATTTTTTTCAGTTTGCACATTTGAAAAAACATTGAGCTGCAACGATTCAAACGCAGCACATACATGAAATGAAAAATTAACCTTTAAGTTTCAAATATGGAGGGGTACGCTACTTTATACAAAAACAAATCACCTCCCACACACGCGGCAAATGAATTGCTTCCAGTTTGGCGACACTCTTAGCGAATTTCCCCCTTTTCACTTTCACATTATTGTACTAGATTCGTACGGGGGGAGGCGGGAGGATAGAGCACTCACGAAACACACTTTTTCTCTTTACGTAATCAATGAAAACGCCCAACTCACACCACAAACAATCTTCTTCGGCGATCGAAATATTTCATTCCTGAGGCAACTTCAATTTTATTCTCCAATCATGTCTACCGAACAGTTTGTAACTTTCATTTTGAACATATATTTTAGAAAAATGAGGTATCGAAAGATAACGTTTCTGACGTCAAATATTTTTTATATAATGAAACATCAATTTCCACGGAGAAAAAAAACTACAAATGATTAATTTCGTGTCATCGTCATGAAGACAAATTCAAAATTCAAAATTGAAAGAAAATGTCAGATATTCATTCTTCAGATTGGTCCAAGACAAACAAATAAGGGTCAATGGTTTTGGCAACCTCTTAAAATGTTCAGCTCAGCAGACATGATCAGAGATTTAAAAAAATAAGATTCTTTACCTCGGCCTGAACAACAAACAAATCGCGGTAAAGGCGATTACGACTAAAACTCAATTCTGATTATATTAACCTCTAAACAAGCGATCTCCCCCAACTTAGCAGTTTGTTTGGGTGGACATTTTTAGTAACCCTTTTTGTCTTAAAGATTGGTGGTGTGGGGTGAATTGGAAGTGAAACGACCGTTTTTCTACATTGTTACACACTAAACATACATAAAAATATACAAGCCTGCTACAAATACTGCAAGTATATGGCTGACGGGTTCCTCCGTTATTAAGTGTTAAAGAACCTCCGAATGTGGTTTTCGAGCTTTGAGGGTGATCTCGACTCGCAAAACACAAGTACGGGGAGAAAATAGAACTGAGTGCGACATGCGAAATTTCAATATTTTTGTACATGCACACACAATTCAAAGTTCGTCGGGATGGATGACTGTTTCGTCTTCTCCAGGTTGCCCCAGGATCCAGCCCCAAAAATTGGACGAGCAAGGATCTGAAAGCGCGGGCCAAACCGAGGAGCTCTGAAAATCCCGATGCAAAGAAAAGAGGTGTAGTTTTTTTGTTTTTGTTTGGGTCGAACAGTGTTGGTGGGGGCGCGTGAAACAACCACGAGGGTGCAATTATACGCTAACAAGGTTGCGAGCGATTTGAAGACGCGCTCCAACTGTTTTTCGAGAGGATTGGAGGTGGAGCGCATTTTAAAATTTCGATCAAAGTGATGTGTGAAATGTTTCCAATTATAGGAATTGCAGTAGTTCCTATAATTTAGTATTTATATTTTTGTTAAAACTGATCTATTTTTTGACGGGTCACAGTTGGAAAGAAAGTTAAAAACCAGAAGGAAAAAAATATATCAAAATATAAATATAAATTTCGTAAATTTTCGCCCCCCAGATAAATTATAAATATGGGGTGGTATTACAAAAGCGACAACCATTTTCAGTTGGTAATGACTTGGGAAAAAAAAATTCTTCAGAAATAAGACGAAACAGTTGTTTGGAACTTTTTCAAATGACAATTCAGATTATTTTTGTATTGGTGTTTCAGTCTTAAACATTTGATCGACATTTGATCGACGATTAAACTTTGATCGACATTTGAAAATAAACTAACGCCCACACGGATCCTTCAATTATTGTGCGACCGGAAACTTTTTCTGCGAGGACAGATAACTGTTGACGACCTGAAGCGAGCAGAAAAGTAATTTGAAAACACGGCATCATGATTTAAAATTCCAAAAATATTTCCGGAAATAATTATAATTTTACAAATCAAAGCTACCAAAATATAATACGAGTACGTAATACGTGCTTGAGAAAATAAAAAGACATTTCGATGGAGGAAATTGAGAAATCTTCTCGAGTATAACTGATACTTTAGGGTTCGTCAAATTTACCTCGGAAACTGAGCCCTGCTTTTGTTCACCAAAAATAATAATTTTATCAAATTCAAATGCTTTTCGCACGAAAGACGGAAGGTTTTTCGATTTGTTTTCTAGGTAGAATATTGGCAATCACATTCCATTAAAATGGATTTGCCAATATTCTACCTAGAAAACAAATCGAAAAACCTTCGAAAAATCACATTTCATTAAAATGGATTTGCCTCAGGAGAATTTCTCGAGAATTACCCGAGAAGATTTCTCAATTTCCTCCATCGAAATGTCATTTTATTTTCTCAAACACGTACGTGAGTTTAAAATCTCCAGTGAGGTCATTTCAAATCTTTCCTTGCATGTCCTCGCGAGACCAAAACAAAACATTGAAGCGGCTAAATTGGAGAATTTAGGAAATCGGAAAATCAGAGGAACTAAATCCCTCGTTAAAGCGACGTTTACACCGAAGATCGGCTTCTTAGGAGCCGATCTTCTCCGGTCGCGTGAACTAGGCGAATTTTTTCCCCCGCGATTAACCACGCGAAATGAACAATAAAAAATTCTCATAGTTCACGCCGCCTTACGTTGCGCAAAACGTGAAATGCTCCAAATGCAAATGGGACTTAAAATGATCCCCGCAACTCGCTTCAGATATTCACAAGTTGTCCGGTCGTCTCAGGGGAAAAAAAAGTGTGGATCACTCTGGATGGGGTGCGGCAGATCCGGATCGTGAGAGGAAGGTGGTGTTTCTTTGTTTCATAAACTCTAGGCACATCACATCCGTCTATGGGTATATATAATATATGTAATAATAATCATATTAGTAATGTGGTATGTATGGACGACGCAGCCTATATAGGTATATATAGAACACGGTGAGTTGTGGTGTGTGAGAACGTACATTGCTGGCATTATCCTAACAAGGCACCGACAGATTTGCTTGTTCACTCCAAAAACACAATTTGCTTTCTGGCCAAAAAATCGAAAAAACCCCGTTTCCAAATCGTTAACACTTCAAATAACACAGCAGCTGAATTCCTCATCAATTGCCTGACGCCCAAGAAACATAACACACACATAGGTTATCTCTCCGATTCCCCTACGACAAAATCACAGCGGAAGTTGGCCATGGTACACGCGTCCTATCAGCGGTCAGACTATTATTGAAACTCGCCATGAAATCGCGGATAACCGTGCCGACTTCCTGCTACAATTTAGCCGCAGACAGGTGGAGAAATTCCCGTCCATCACATTTTCTTTCGAACACTGGCCAACCGAGAAGAACACAATGGAGCCGACGAGACACTGGACTCGATTTCGGATGGCCCACTTCAACCTCGCTCTGCCTCTGATCAGAGTGGTGTTCCCCCCTCCAAAATTCATCTCACAACGGGGCCCGAAAACATTGCTCGCTATGAGGGGAGCTTGAGGTGCTCCACAGAAGGTATTGCACCGGAACGGGAGATCTCCGTGTCCCCCCCCCATAAGACATACCTTGTCCCTCTTTGGCAAAGAAACTTTCACATCTCTTTCCAAAAAAACTAAAAACAAATCTACAAACCAGACACAAGAATCACCGGTTACGTGGCGGCTTGGTTCTCTTTGTCAGTTCCAGTACGCGAAACACGAATAAAAACTTGTTTAACGTCATTTTCGACCGACACACACAGCCTAAACAATCGTAATATATATAATATGGGGAAGATGGGATGCGGCTGCTGGTGTCCATCTTCTATCAAGTGACATCTCTTTCGGTAACTACAGATTGCACGGTTATATCTCAAATATACAGTAATAGCCGATACAGAAAAAAAACTCCCTAGGTCTATCTATAATATAAACCAACTTTCCTTGGACCTCCTACAAACACCCAACACAGACACCACCTAGATGTCTCCTTTGTCAGGACAAAAAATAATAAAAACGTACCAGCATTTCTTTCAGCTTACAAGACTCACTGAATCTCTGACAAAAAATAGGTTGGCATTAAGAAACAACTAGCGATTACGAATCCCAATTTTTTTTCCAACTAGCTCACTTGTGAGGTGGCGGTGGTGATCCCCTAGAAAAATCAATTCAATACCGGTATATATAATATATTTAAATAAGATATATTCATATACATATATATATGTCTGAGTGGCGCTTTTTCTTCGTGGTGAGGGAATATCATCCGCGATGCACGGAAGGACTATGCACTGTATATACAGTATTATACGACCTGACGAGAGATGGCGAGGTTCTAGGATGGATGATTCGGGGGAAAAAATATAAATTGTACTTAAAAAGAAAGTGCCCTGTAAATAATAACTAAAATTATAACACGCTAACATTTACATAATAAACAATGCTGGAGAAAGCGCTGATCTAATGTTGAGTTGGTTTGAGGGGTCTGAAAGTGGTGAGGGTGAATTTTTTTTACAAGACTTGTCGATAAAAAGTCGCTGAGGTTAGTACATTTGTTAGGAAAAAATGTACAAAAACTGGTTGGCGATTACATGTGTAAGTGAATGTGAATATAGGAGATAAATGTTTTCTTCCGTTGATGAATATATAACAAAACAAATATTATAATTATAAATAAATTTATATATATAATACGTGGGCGCGTTGGTCATCATTGTTCACGTGCGAGTGTCTCCAATAAGTTGTTGAGTCGTAAGAACAGCAGCAGCAACAAAAAAAAACTCTTGGACGACTGATTCAAATCGTTCCTCAGCTTGTACTGTGTCAAGCGGACACAATCCATTTCTTCGCTGTACAGTGCAACTCTTTCATCTTCAATTCGGAGATACATTTTTTGTATAACGTCTAATTTACACGCTCAAACAAGAAACAAATGATAAACTCTGAAGTGTGGTATATATATATCTATGTATATAGAAATGAACATTGCAGCCTGTTATACGTAGCAGCCCCCTGTGTGTAGCGCGCTCATCTTGCACGTCACTGCGCAAAACGCACTTCCCTCTTCACTTTTCTTCTTTCCACGCGTAACTTCCGGCGATCACCACAATTTAGCAGATGCCAATTGGGGACACTGTTTCTTCCTCCGAGAAATAAATTCACTCGCAACTTCGGTCGGACCACAAACTTGGTGGTTTGATAAACCGCAAGAGAAAAACCTGACAATTTCTCTTAACTCTTTCTCCCTCTCATTCGTCGAATAAACTTAATAAGACCAACTTCGGCCACGCCATCTCAGTACCAAATTTTCTGCCTTAGAAAAACGCTGCGCAAAAAAAAAAAAGAAACCAACTTAGAATCAGAAAGCGGAAGAATCGAAAGAAAACGAAAATCGGCATCCTCTCCAAAGATTCGCAAGCAGTTGTGTCTTGATGAAAAACGAATTCGTTCTCTAAGATTACTTCTTTTTTAAATGTCCTCTGGCAGGTTCCAATAGGTAAAAGAGATCAGAGCGACACGTCACACAACATCGCAAAATGTCGTAACAGTTAGTGTGTGTCTAGACTATGGGATGTTATTCCCCGCGTTCGCTGTTGGACGTTTGTTGTTAGTTGTGAGGAGGGAATCCTCGTAGATAATCGACTTGCGAGGCAGCCAATGAAACGCGCCGCAGATGTTAGTAGAAGTAAAAGTGGTGGCGTTGTCGGTTATACATTGTCACCTTAGAGTTAAGAAATAAAAATTAGGGCGCACTCGAGTAAGAGAATGCGTGAAGCGACACACATCCTTGTTATTTTTACGACAACATCGATGACGACGAATACGATAATATCTCATGCGGTATCGAGTCTCAAGAGTTGCCATCCAAGCCCAGGATCTGCTGCATGGTCGCGTAGCCGGCACCAGCGTCTGAGTCCGCTGCGACCAAACCCGGACCGTCATCAGCAATCGCCTCCCCAAACGCGTTCTGATAAACGCTGGCTGGAAGCTCAGCTGAGGGCGAGCGCAAGCCGCCGCTGCCACTACCTCCCCCGGCGTCCGACACCTTGGATGGCGAGCCGGGGTAGTCTGACTGAGACGCCGGATCAGACGACACATACTGCCCGCCGCTGTCGGAGCCGACCGACGTGGGCCGAGACAGGGCCATCCGGCAGTATCCGGCAGTCAGCGAGCTGGATGCGTTGGACGGCGAGCGCTTGTGGTGGTGCCCGTCTAACTCGTCCTCGTCATAGACGGTGGGCGACAATCGTCCAACACGCTTGGCGTCCACCTCGGTGTCTGCAACACCTAACGACATGGCCGGTGCGGTGGTGGCGGGCAGAGCGGCGCCATTGAAGGTGGCGGCCAGCACGTATCCTTTACTTGCTCCAGGCCCGTCGTCGTCGTCCGGCACTGGGCCAGTGTCGTCTGACACGCCGAACACCGAGTAGCCAGGACTTAATCTGGTGGGGGTGCTGGTTGCCGGCGCTCGGTGGTGCAGAGCCGGGTCCACCTTGCCAAAGGTGAGCGGGCCGGGGAAAAGGGCGTCGCCTCCGCCGGCTCCAAACTTGGAGTAAGAGGCGGCTACCGGTGAGTTGTCGTAGTCGCCAGGCGCTGAGTGACGCCACTGGGTCTCGTCCACGTCGTCATCCGTATGGCCCAGGGCGAACTTTGAATAGGGGGCCGCCACGTAGCCATTCGACACACCACCTGTCGGCTCGGCAGTTGCGTCATCGTGGTCGCAGTGATTGTCCTTGTAGTAGCCAGCGAACTTAGAGTAGTGTTGTGGAGACTCTCCGATGGGACCAAGGCTCGGGCTGAAGAGGGCAGCAGCAGCAGCGGTGGCGGCGGCGGAAGTGCCCATGTTGGCGGAGGTGGGGACTGCCGTAGTTGTGGTGGTCAGTGCCACGGCGTTCTTGAGCGGGTGCTCAGAGAACACAGAGTCGGGCGACTCGGGGATGGAAGAAGCCAGCTCCATGCTGGAGTCGGTGCTTACGTTGGTGGTGGCAGTGGATGGACGACTGCTGGTACTATCCTGCGTGCCGCTGGCCATGCTGTCGTTGGCCCAGTTGCGGCCAGGAAGCAGCCCGTCCGTAGAACAATTGCTGCGGGTGGTATCACCAGACGCGTTGCGAAATCGGACGTCGTCGTTGAGGAGCTTGGCCGTGGGCACAGAGTCGCATATGAGGTCCAGCCGCGAATAAGTGTTATCCTTCTTCTGCTGACGCAGTCCACTGTCGAACTGACGTAGACCATTCTCGAACTTCTCGTTGTTCTCCGCCTCCTTCAAAACAGAAAAACATCAAATGAATCAATATCCACAACATCAATATTGCGTGCACGAGTTAAGCCACCATAAGCTCAATACCATAATTCTCAATTATGGCATTATTCACAGCCACTATAATTCTCAATTAAATAATGAAATAGAATTACTTATAAAAATATGAAAACGTAAAAAATGAATTTATATACTCACTATGCCTTGAGGTAGAACGACTTTGATGGTGCTAATCTTGATCCAGTACGATTTTCCTCTGCAAATAAATAAAAACAAAAGTTATACTTTCGATTCTGTTATTAAGACGAAGTGTAGCAATGAAAAATATTGAGACTGAGATCAACAATTTTTGTTAATGAGTTCTTTTGCAAAAAAGTGGAAAGACTTACTCTCTGAAAACATAGAAAGCCACTAAGCATATGACTGCCATGACGACGCCAGCCAAAATAATATAGCCAAAAATCAGTAGGGGGCTAAACCCTGAAAAGAGAAAATTAAATAAACGCAATTCAGCACTTTTGCAAATTGGAATGACAAGTTTAGCAATCCACGTTTTTTGTTTTGTTTATAGTAACCGCACTACAGGCGTTTTGTACCCCTCATGGTGCTCAGGCACTATGAGAGGGGCACCTCCAGTACCCCGGGATCGAAACTTTCGAGATCCCGCGCCGGGAATCGAACCCGGGACCGCCGAGCCACAGCCAGTAGCAATACCGACTGGGCTACGACGAGTCGGTAAGTTTGCATTTCAGAAATTTCTATTTTCACAAATATCACGTGCAACTACAATTTACTCTGAAAAATTACGTCTTTCACTCTTTCTTGCTTATTTCATTCACTCATCAAAAAAAATCTTCAAATTGTTACCTAGAAAAAGAAAAATATTTGTCGAGTACAATGTGCCCCTCATTTAGTGCTTAAGCACCAAGAGGGGTACAGAAAATCCTGTAGTTGCAGATGACTACAGTGAATTTAAAAAAAATTAATGGGGGATTTGGAGCGGGGACATGAGGGGCGTTTATTTGAATTGTGTTATGAATCACTCAGTTTGTCTGATGTCAATCGGATCTCCTAAAGACTGCATCTGATACCTCAGCATGGGAAAAACGAATGTCTTAACGATATGGGACATATTCTCCAAATTTTTTATTTTATCTATATCGGGTCACATTTGGTCACAAATTGGTCGCAAAGGATTCAAAAATAAAAGCTTCAGATAAAAAAATACACAAATAAAACCTGACACAAAGAATTACATAAAAATGAAAGATGGTTCTTAATGTAATAATCGCTTCGTAACATCAAATAAAACGAATATTTCCTAAAAAAAAATGAGCAGAATTCCATTTTACAGAAGTCTCGTACATCGCGTGTACACAATTCCGTTGCAAACGACCAAAATATCAGTGCAAAATTCACGACTCCTACTTCAATCACCACAAGCCTGCCCGAAAGTTTCATAAAAAAGAAATGTCTAAAAGTGGCACTGTTATAAATAAATAAATTGTGTAACTAAACCGCAGAGTAATTATCATTGTCACCACTATTCACATCTCGACGCGACCGCGACGACGGCCAACTACGTGCCACCGCCTCACCACAGCCGGCTTACCGAGAGGACTGCAAAGCACATCCGCGTACTCGCTCCAAGGGCCCTCCAGGGGCAGTCCACCGTTGGCCGGCACGTTCACGGCTCGAGTGCGCGCCTGGGAGCGATTGTGACTGCGTTCGTCCTCCTCGCATGGCAGCATGAAGATCATGTCGGAGCGGATGCCGCGCAGCATGCTGCGGGTCTCGGTGCGATTGCTGTTCACAGTCTCCACCACCTGTATGTCCCACACCAGTAGCGGCCCGTTCAACTCGCCAGGCATGTTCGGCTCTACAATCAGGTGCGTGTCATTGCGCCAACGTATTTTCGGTGGGCCCATCTTGTCCGGAACTGAAAAAAAAAATTGAATTTGCGAATTCACAAAACAATTTAAAGGGATTTGTTGGTTTCGACAGACGGAACCCAAACGCGTACCTCCAATATGAGTGAACGCCTCGATTGGCTTAGATTTGGGCGAGCAGTCTGCCAACCCGGTGCAGGCCTCAACGGTGACTATGTAATTGCTGTAGGGATAAACATCAGCGGTGACATTGACCGAGTAGGTGAGAGAATCGTTGACGCCACACTCAGACACGTTGACCACCTGGAAGCACTCGCCGCTGCGGCTACTCATATAGCGGACGTGGTATTTGGTGATGCAGCCGTTGGGCAACAGCGGCGCAGTCCAGCTCAACTTGAAACTACTGTTGGTGATGTCAAACACTTCCACCATACTCGGCGGATCAGTCGGTGCTGTCGGATGAGATTACGATCGAATTAAAGAGCTGAAATGCCACAATTTGCCAGTGAGACTGACGGCGATTCGAACCCACAAAAATGCTAACCATCTTCGTTGGTCCAGGAGAACTTGGGATCACTGAATTCGCCGATGCCAGCCCTGGTCACTACAGACACGCTCACTTGGTAGCATGAGTTGGGCTTGAGGTCGGGAATGATGTAGTGATCTGTATTGGTGCCGATCACTGTGTTGTTTTTAGAGTGACCTGCGTTATGAAATCAAATACATGATTACTTAAATCGCAACCCGAGCTACAAAGCAAATGGAAAAAAATTATCAAGAGTTAATGGAATTTGAATTTAATTGCTGGGTTGTGATGAGGCAGGATACCAAAAATAGAAATTTATATCTTAAAAACGAATTTCTTATCCTTGTGAAGAAAGAATATTATATTCAACCCCCACCCCACCCCACCAAAATCCGAACCTTAAACAGTAGCATTTTTATTGCCCACACTTTCTCACCGATGCACTCGTTGCTGTTTTCCTGCGCGGTGCGGCAATAGTGGACGTTGTAACCGGTGATGATACCCTTCTTCTCGGCACAGTCGATCAACCACTTCACAGTGATGGAGGTAGGCCCGGATGAGTCGATGCTTACCTTCTTCATTTTGCCGATAGCTACAAAGACAGACGAATTCATTAGATAACCATTACCTCACTCAGACACCACGTTTACTTTCCTTTTTAATTTTTCGATTCAAGACCATACAGGTTTTTAAAAATGTGAGGCACATTTTCACCAGTATCCCGGGATCGAATAATCTAGAGCCCGCGCCGGGAATCGAACCCGGGACCGTACGTACTACGCGTTGTAGTTAATATGTAGTATTGACAATTGAATTGGAGATTCAACCGCAAAAGGAAAGAAATACAAGAGAAGCAAAAATATGCCAACAGTGATTAGTAGGTCTCGACACTCACTTCCGTTGTAGTAGACAATGCACGTGTTCCATTCGATGTCGCTGTAACGTCCATTCTCGCCGAGCGTGACCACGCCAAATGAGTAGAAGGGTCCGCGCCCGGACACACTGACGTTGCGGCTCATGGTGTCTTGATCCACAGTCTCCCACATCATGCTTCCCTCCGGACTCTTGATGAAGGGTGTGTGCGAACTGAAGGCGAATACTTTGTAGCCGGTGATGCTCGACGCTTCGTAGGAGGCCGGCGGCGGCGTCCACGTCACTTCATACAGGGTCTCACTGAAGCCGGTCACCACAATGCTGGACGGTCGCTTCATCACTAGGGGAACCATCAAAGAGAGTAGTTGTCAAGATCCCGGTTTCCCAATCAGAGGTGAACGAAATTTAGAAAATTGGAATAAAATTCAGCCAACTTGAGCAAGTGACAAATGAATCACTAGAATGGTTGCTAGACAAATGAGACGAGGATACGATATTCCTTCTTAACGTAATATAAAATACGAGTATAATGCACTTCGCCTTTCGAGAGCCAACTAAAAGACGAATATTTATAGCATGCTTCAAGGGAACTTCTGCGTAGTTGAGCGCATCTGTCAAGATGGCATCAACGTGGGCTTTCGTCAACGGTAAATGGAATAACATTTTACCTGAGTAACGATTTGAAGAAATTAAAATTGAAATAATTGTTTAATTAAGAGCTAGCGATCGCTTCCTTCTGCCAAATGGTTCCACCAGTGGCTGATGGCAGCAAAGTACTGAATTTAATTACTAAGACGTTGACGGAAGGGAAATAAATAAGGACACTAGGATAGCCAGATAAATTGATCCGAACACCTACTTTGTTTGGGAGTGAGAACCAATTCGGACTGTTCGGTCGATAAGCCATTGTCATTCTTGGAATGCAGGACGAATTTGTAATCTTTGGACGTGACCAGGTTCTCCACAAGGGCAGATCCGCTCGTCACGTCCGAGGCCACCAGGATGGTGCGCTCTCCGTTGGGTTCCAGCAATTCGGCTACAACGTCGTAAGTGAAATTCGTTCCCTGCCATTGAAACCGCGGAACGGCCTGCAAGATAGCAAGACGAAAACATTTTAAACGACATTTATATCAAACAGGTTTGCGCACTGCATGTGCACTGCCTGCACTACCAAATTAAAATTCTTACTTTTTTTTAATATCTTTTTAATTAAGTACACAAACCTCAAACAATCATTTACAAATACCAAATAATTTTCCAAAGAAAATTTCATTTTTCCTTTGTTGGTTGAGTTACTTTGATTCCTGAATCCTACCTTCCAATAGATGGTGGCCGAACAGCTGTTCAACAAACACGAGAGATGAAAGCTTCCGTTCGTCACTTCCGGTGGGGCAGCCGGAACTGTTGTCAAAATCGATCAAAAAAAATTATTAAGGGAACTGGACGTGCCCCTCGCACCATGAGGGGTATAAAACGTCTGTAGTGCGGTTGACTACATTTGATTGGAACAAGAAAAAATGTGTATTTAAATGGAATTCGTGAAATTGGAAATAATTAAATATTTGCAAAACAAAAGAAACAGCAAACAAAACTTTTCATTCCCAAAATCAATATCCTAACAAAGAATATATTTCAAATTCATATATAAAAATAGCCCATTTTTTTAAATTAGAAAATTGATTATTTGCAAATAAAAAATGTCTGTATTTCCAAATTACAATTTCGCCATCACAACATTTGCCATGCATTCGAAAATTTCGAAAAAAAAAAACGATATTTTTCTTATCAAAGAAAGAATTTAGACAAGAATACGAAATAAAACTTTTAGTTTTCACCAAAAATCGCATCACTGAACGAATTCTATTGTTCTTTGCAGTCAACCTACAATCACCACTTACATCCAAGAGAAGAAAAAACCAACTCACCGTGAGGCAGAGTAGTAAAATTGATCGTACTGGCGGAACTCCAAAGGATGTCGTCATTCTGGTCAGCTGCCACAGTGATACAGCTAACGCTGAAGTCGTAGGAGGCGTACGGGATTAGACCAGTCAGTTGGACAGTAGTCCGATTCTCCAGAAGCTATAAAACCGAAAACAACAACAACAAAAAAACTCAAGATTACTTCGGCTTCAAGTGATCTATAAAAATGGGGTATTTCGTAAAATGCCCCTATTGACGCAATCAACAGAGCATAAACATTTATGCAATTCATGAATTCATGAAATAATGATCGGCGGCAAGCAGATTGCTTTACCAGTCTCTGACATTTTCGTTAACAATCCGTGTGAACAGCAATTGCCAAATTACAAGTGACCCAGGGGCAGCGATACAACGGTATATTAGCCCGGAAATTGGTTCTTTTTTTCAGTAACGTTTCTCAAACGTTTATTGAGATCCGTGGCGCCAAAATAGTTAAAAAAATTGCTTCTGCTTATTGTCAGACGTGGCATTGACATTTAACGAATGAAAAAAAATTAATTAACGACTGATGCTGGACACACAAAAAACTGGCGACGAAAGTGAAGAATATTAATCGAAAAATGAACAGTGTGATTTAATTTTGGGCTTACAAATGGGCTCGGATGAAGTGTGCGGGGTGAAAATATGTTAGCAAGTACTCTGTATAAGTGAACAAAGCCTACTTACCGTTCTCTCCATTGTGTCGTAATTGGAACGGTAGCGGATCTTGTAGAGCAAATAGTAACCGAACTCTTTGGGAAGGCCGTAAGGTAGGCTCCAGGTAACTTTTGCTGTCCGCGACGTCACGTCCGAAAACATGAGATTGGACGGCGGCTTAGGTTTAACTGCAAAACAAACGAGACGGAAACCATTTTTGGTTTAAATCAACGTTAACATAGACGGATATATAAGAAAATTCTCAAATATAGAGAAGCAAAAAATTTTGCAGTTTATCTTTATATCAACTCTGACTACCTTGAAGTCTACTTCCACTTTGAATGGATAGACTTTTCTGATTGATTCGAGCTATACGAGGCATGGTTAATTTGTATATCGTAATAATTATCAATTTCTAGATCGTCAAAAAATCTAATTCATTCTAAGCTGCTAATACTAATAATAAAAAGTACAGACTCGTCGTAGCCCAGACGGTCCCGGGTTCGATTCCCGGCGCAGGCTCTCGATTATTCGATCCCGGGGTACTGGTGAAACTGTGCGCCTCGCATAGTGTTTAAGCACTAAAAGGGGTACACAAAATGCTGTACTGCACCGTGACTAACTACAGTGAAGGGAACAAAACATACCATGTCATATAAAAAATTGAATAAAAGAGTTGCGCCCGATTACTTCTGGGACAAAAGCAGACTTACCCATTGTGGGGGACAAACTGTTGAAACTAATTCAACTCGGAGTTCTACTAAAACGAAATGCACCTGCGACTATGTAGTTCAGTTGTCATTGAAATAGAACGAGAAAGCGTCACACAAACCTCGACTGAGATGGTTAAGAAAGAATTCCCAAGACTGTCTACCCAGGACATTGCCGCCGTCCATGACGAAAGTAAAGTTCTTCTTGTACATGTCGTAGTACATCGGCTGGTCTGACTTGGTCATGTTGCACATTCGCTGCCCATAGCCCAGGGGTGTGATAGCGCACGGCACTGATATTCTGTAAAATGTGTAAGACAACTCAGAATTCGAAGGATATCCATACGAGATCGCAGAGCCTAGTCGCATTTTTATACAACATCTTTAAAGAAATAAGTAGGTGAACTGAGTTTTTTGAAGAGTCAACGTGCTGATCTCACTGGTAATAATCATGAGGATAATATCATGACTTGTATTTAAGCCTAGGACAACTTAAATCCAAGAGGAGTGTCCGCTTTACTGCTCTCCTTGGTCAGATTATTGTAAGATAAAAATGACGAAATCATTTACTGACTGGTAAAACAATTCCTTTGACAAACAAACTGATTATGACTTTTAATAGTTTTTTGCGGTACAAATGACGAAATTAGTATAAAGGGATAGTTTCCTAAAAGCGAATGAAATACAAGTAATTAGATTTTCCAAATAAAATTCCTATTTGATCTTGCTGGAGTGTCCCTATTTTTGCTTCAGCAACATATACACCAAAAAAGATTCGACATGTCACAGAAGCTAAACCGGAAGCGGAACTCACATTTTATTGTGAATGTAGTGTCTCAGCGTGTAATTAGTTTTTATGGCGTTGTAAGGAGTCGACCAGGTGCACTCCATGTACTCCCAGTTGTGAGACAGGCAGCTGAAATTGTTGACTTTCATCGGTGGCACTGAAAATCAGAGACAAAATGTATTTTAAATTAAATTACTCGTATATTCTGAATTTCATTATTTGTAAATAGTGTGAAGCACGAAATGTTTGTTTGAAAATCGACCAACATTATTGCATATTGAGAACATTCACTCACGCATCAGGATTTTAAGGCGGACAACAAATAGTGCAGGGAGTACAAAGGAACAGCGTGGACTTACTTCCAACGTTGACCTTGGCGATGCACATGCCGATTATCTTGAGTCCCTTCTGAGTTTCAACGTTGCAGCGGTAGGTGCCAGTGCCACGCAGAGACAGCTCGGCCAGGTTGAGTGAGAGCGTCTTGTCGCCGATGACGGTTACCAGTGGCGGCGCCATTATGGTACCGTTGACAATCCAGCGCAGTTGCTCGGCCGAGTAGTTGTTGAACTGGTCGAGCGTGCAGTGGATGCTGACCGCATCGCCAACACCGATGTTCGTGTCCGTGATGTGATTGGTGCCTGGAGCGTCGATGGTGATCAAGAAAAAAAAAACAAGACAAAAAACACTCGTTAGAAAAAATCTTCCAAGCCGGTTTGAGCTCGGGTCGGGTAAGGTCGGAATTAGGAAAAAAGAGGTCTGGATCGCACACCTACGAAATAATATGGGGGGAAAAAACGTTTCCATTCATTCTAACAGGTACATGTATTTTGAAAAACGTCCTTCGTTCCACCAATCAATCGCAAAAGGTGTATGCCAATCAATTTCCTCACAAACCGAGATTCGAACCCAGAATTTCGGAACAAAATCTGACATGTTGGGGCAGCAAAATTAACTGTGAGTAGTGGAAGCGGTTTTTTCTGTTTCTGAACTGAGCAGTCAGTCAAATGATGCACATCATGGTTTTTTGTAGGGACGATCTTGTGAATCACAGTTTATTCTTCTCACCCATTACCTTCTAAAATCATTTGATAGTTTTAGACTGGTTATCAGCATTCTTGAAGAATAGAAAACAAAAGGTTGTTCTCTCTGGTGTATACTCTGAGTGGATTGATGTGACCTCAGGCGTGCCACAGGGGAGTGTTTTGGGACCTCTTCTGTTGTACATTAACGATATATGTGAAGTGATAGGGTCCAACATAAAGCTATATGCCGACAATGCAATTTTATACTGGGAAATAAAAAGTGATCAGGACTCAGAGGAGCTTCATGAAGAAGGACCTCGATTTCATAGCTAGCTGATTAGTGCAGAAAATGGCAGCTACAACTGAATGTTGACACATGCAGTATTATGCATGCATCCAGGTCTAGGAATCCATTGCTATATTGTGTTAAGTATGACTACTCTATTTCTGGGGTACCCCGCTCAAAGCTGTCCAGCAGTACACGTATCTGGGTCAGCATGTGACGCCGCAATTATCTTGGAAATCTCAAATACAAAAGATGACTGCTACATCACCTGCTAGGCTTAGATTAACCCCGAATGTGTAAAGTTATTGGCCTACTTTTCCTTGGTCAGACCCTTGCTTGAATACTGCAGTTCAATTTGGGATTCTCACAGTGTGGGGATTATAGGGGAAATTGAAATGGTCCAGCGTAGAGCTTCCAGATTTGCTAATCCCCCAATTGCTAATCACCCATGTTCCACGATCGCATAGTAGTTTAGCCCTAATTCATTGGAATGGAGAAGAGCACCCTCAATGAGAAGCAGACCAATAACCGTGCTTTCCCCTACATTGATCCACCACACACGCCTCCTGAAGAAGTCATTGTGTCGTGACCAGCCCTCGAGAAATAAAGGACATTTTTCGGAAGCTGTGACCCCGTTGACTTAGCAACTTCGCGATTTTCCTTTTTCTTTGTCTTTCCTTTTTCATAAATCGTTGACTTGGAAACAGACGTTCCTGTTTCTTTACACCTTTTAATAATCGCGGATTAGCCAATTCTTTCTTCGGAGAGAGCTTTTATGTAGCCCTCGAAACAACTATCTACTGTGCCATTATGTTTATTGTTTTTGAATGTTTATGAAAAAAATTCAAAAACCAAAAGTGTCTATTTAGTTATGTGCAAAAATCAAAACAATCCGAGCACGTCCTACTTTTATAACGCATTTTAAAAATCGGTCAGTAAACATTAAACAACCCCCCAGTAGCTCGGGCTCTTCTTTGTATAACTTTCCACCATTCTGTACCTCTCTTGGTGCTTAGGCACTATGTGAGGGGCACATTTTCACCAGTATCCTGAGATCGAATAATCGAGAGCCCGGCGCCGGGAATCGAAACTTGAGACCACCGAGCCACAGCCAGTCGCTAAACCAACTGGGCTACGACGAGTGTACAATTATATGCAACAATAGTGTCGCAACTTTATACATTTCATTCAACCAAGTTATCAGTGTTCCATCTATAACTACGGATTCCATGTAACTGCTGTAGTGCCGATTATAAACATTTTGTTTTATCAATTTGTTTTTTAATTTGTACTTGTCGCCGGTTTTGGATTGTTGTCCATTAATCTTCCGTTATTCTCGTGTTATCATATCTCCGGCGTCCGCCACTAAAAATTATTCTCTATTGCTAATAGCCGAAAACGAATGTATTCGTGCGTTATGCGCAAAAGTCTCGTGTGACATAGTATATAGAATGTACAACTGCTATTCCCATGATCGCGGGTTCGATTCCCTACCGAAGCCTGTAAAGTTTCGGGCGAGATAAATTCCTACGCACGCATTCCTTTGGAATGGAAGTAATGCCGTGGGATCCGTGACTGTATACGATTTCAGGTTATGTTAAATATCCCTACATAGGTTTTTTGGGGGGCAAACACGCTGGTGGAACTTCTTAGCGCTATCTTATTTTTTTATTTAGGCATTTAAATTAGCATTCACAATTTATTTGACACAAAACTATTAAGGTTTGCATGCAATTTTGAAAATGTCACTTGGTTTTTAACGTACGTACGTAACGTTAACGTAACGTACGACCCGTCGTGGCGCAGTTGGTTTATGACGGACTGCAGTTCGGCGGTCCCGGGTTCGATTCCCGGCGCGGGCTTTGGCTCGGGGTACTGGTGAAAATGTGCCTCTCACATAGGGCCTAAGCTCTGAGAGGGGTACAGAATCTTCCTGTTGTGATCCGTCACTTCAGTCAATAAAAAAAAAAAAAAAAAAAAAAAACACACGTTTTAGGTAGCAATTTCTGTCACCCGAAAAATTCCGAACGTCTCGGTTGGAAATCGAACCCGCGTTCATGGCGTTAGCAGTTCTACATGCTAAATATTATTTCCGTTTCATTTCCGTGCTCATCAGTTTCCATTCCCAGTAATCACTGGCGCACATCTTGTCACACACACAGAGGTGTCGAGTGGTCGAGAGGTAACGTGTTTCCCTCAAAAACCCATGATCGCGGTTTCGATTCCGGCCGACACCTTCGGAATTTTTCGGGCGAGAGAAATTCCTTCACACAAGATGAGCAATCAACCCTCCTAAACAAACATTTTTATGTCGTTCACAAGCGTTGCGCTGCACAAAAGATGACTTTCTCAAAAGAGGTATTTCACAGCTGAGGTATACTCAGCATTCTTTGCTTTTTACAACAATTGATTCACAAAAGATACTGCACAGATTTTGTTTACACAGAAGTGACGGCATACCAGCTTACTCCACTAAGCACAAATACTCTACATGTTACAATTGATTATTGGCACAATGGCCCGACACTCTTAAAAGAAATTGGTCAAACTTACGATTGTATCCGTATGATCCATACTTGGTACAGTTTCCCAATTTGTTTGCGGTCGACCCACTGATGACATGGACAATCAACAGACAGACGACGCCCAAAACATGCATTTCGGGTCTTGTTCTTGTTCTTTGGGCGCAATTAAGCTAGCTGCCAAGCTCTGGAGATTAGCGACGACGTCGAAACAGAGATAACATTCCTCCTGTAAAGGAAACGGAAAAAAAAAACATATATGTTAATAAAAAACAACTGGGTTCTTGTACTTGCGCCAAGCAGACAGAATAATTCATGCTATTTTGGAATAGAGCCCAAATTAATCCTATATACAGTATATCCATTACACAACCTTCACGAATTTATTATTGAGACACATTGCGACCGACAGCTAACAGTGCCACCTATATTTATTGCTAGTCAACTGGCTGGAAGGCCGAGAAACAGCTGACCAATGGGGAGGGGGTGAATTCCGCCATTTTTCATAAATTTTCCACCGAAAAAATCCTAGCCCATCAGTCGCGCCACTAAGATTTAAATCATTTAATGGATTCTCTTCAAAGGAACACCACCAAACCACATACTGACGAACCTGTAGTTGGCTTGGAATAGCCATCTTTAATGTCCAAAATTGAACTTCCCAAGTATCCCAAACAATGTTCGCGCCTCTTGAAAATCTCGTTTTGAGAGAACACTTACACTTTCCTTGGTCTACCTTTTCTGAAACATCGTCGACGGGGGAGTTTTCAGTCAAACTACACGGAAACGACTCATAACGCTAACTTGACGCTAATTGTAGGCGACACCGAACGAAAGCTAAAACATGAAACAACACTTAAAACGTTACAAACTTAAACACCTCAGCCAAATGAGCAGGCTACATTAAATATTCTGATCTTGGCGAAAATGTCAAGCTAACTTGTCGCATGATCGAATGAGATTCCCAAAAATGAACATCTGGTCACCTTTCCTAGATTCAGATACAGTGTATACGTTTTCAAAACGCCTAAAGGAATATACAGTATAGCTTCTTCTATCTAGACCTACCAGTTCACTGGGTTTGGCATTTAGGTCATACATAACCAACCAAGGCGTCAATGTAAAATGACCTAATGACAATTAGAAACTGAAGTTGCAAATGTGATGCTCCTTCTTCATCCTCCTCCTTGACAAAACGGGACAAGACGCGCACGTTCGACCAAGACGCAGATGCGATTCGATCCACCCACCCACAGCGTGAAATTAACATCAAAGTTAAGCCTGCAGGATGGGTTCGGAGCCAAACTAAATTACTGGTCCTGATCAATTGTGACATGGCGTAATGGCCGCCTGACACGGCTTAAGTATGAACCAGGGATCCATATAACGTCGTTAGCAACCTCAAGAGGACGAACCCAGTCGAGCCAACCCACGCCAACACCTAAGCGGTATCTATTGGCCGCTGGATTTATCACTAGGCGGCGATATTTTCTTCTGCATCACTGCATACATGAACGCAGCACAACAAAAAACTAGTTTCCAGCCAAATAAAGGGGTTAAGATGTCGTTTCAGCAGAGCAAATGGAAATTTTGATGTTTTTAAGAGATAATTTTTGATAAGTCAATAGTTTTTAAAGAACTCGGTTGCAATACATTTGACCTGAAGTAAAGAGGGTGTGCGAGGCAGACCAAAAGTGCCTAAGCACAAAGAGAGGTACAGATAAACCTTAAGTGCTATATACACTACAGTAACTTGAAATAAAAGAGAGCCAATAAGACAGGACAGGCGAGCGAAAAAATAAAATACAAAATTATGACTCAAACCATCGTGAAATAAATTTGCACAAGAAAAACAATATTATTTTAATTTATTTTGAAAGAACAATAATTTTTTTTCTGCCTTTTTCTTAAGTGAATCTCAAAAGTAATTTTTTTTCCGAAGACAACGGACTGAATTTAATTTGAACACCAAAACAACCAATATTAAAAATCGACTTTAAGCAAAATAAAAATTTATAGTTGTCGGTATTTTTTCATCCACTTTTAAGTTTTTTGCACATTCTTTTTTGAGGTTTCGCCCATTTGATATCCCAACTTTTGACGTTCTACCTCAACTTCCACTGAGTTCAGTCAATAACCAAACACCGAAAACAACTTTCCAGAGAAGCTGTACATGACGTACAGACGTACAGTACTTATTCTTCTTGGGCGACACACCATCTATGAAACCCCGTTATTTACCGTAGCTCCTTGGGTCAGTCCTGAATTTCACTTGTCCTAGCACAAAGATGGCGTCGGTGACCTTGCCAGCAACTAGGCATGAACAACCAGAAAAACGAACTTTCCCGGCCAACCGCGACACCCACAGAGTTCACCAGAGTTCGGCAGAAACATAATTCCAACCCTGTATGCAAAAAGTACGCGTTTTGAAATACCACCGCATACGAATAAACGTCTACCGGCACAGGTCCACGCACACTTTCGTGTGGTGCACGCAAGAGGCGCGGGCAGTACATTTGTTAAGCGTGCGTGACCTTCACAAAATTCTATAGATCCACAGGCGTTGCTCGGTTGCAGAAGCACACGCATTCAAGCTACCTTGACATGGGGACGAACACCCCTAACTTCCTTTGAGACCCTCTGCGCAGGACCGAGATGGTACCGAAAACTTCCTTTACCCCTTATACAGACTTTCTCGTTCCATCGCACGCGGTTGATCGAGCACTTTGGCGTATCTGCGACTGTTGCACCGAATGGAAAGTGGATGAACTGGTCGTCTGATAATATGTAGTGGATGCGATAGTGGCACCTCCTCATCAGCACAACTCAGGAAAGATCACCTCGGATTCGAACCCAAACTGTCGCGTTATTAAAATGCCAGGCGAGAGACGCAGATTATAGTATATATATAGGCTAACGCTTCGGATTACTAAACGACAAAGCGGGTTCAATAAGCCTGAGCTAGCTAAAATTACCAGGTCGTCTTCTGGGAGGTTGGGGGGGGGGGAGAGAGAACGCTAGCGGAGTGGACTTCCTTAACAAAAAAACCTCAATTGTTTATACTATATAACTATTTTAACAACTATTTCAATAATAAAATATTGAAATGTGTAGCTCTGGACGAGAACAAAACCAGCGACAAGTTCACAAGATTCAATTAACAGAAATTATAAGTAAATAAAAATATAATTCTCTCAGTTCAATCACATTTTCCCAGTTTAATTCATCAGAATTAACTGAGAGAATTATATGTTTTTAATTTATAATTTCTAATTCTTATTAAGTGAATCTTTCGAAATTTCGATCTCGGGGATGTGCCCATCGCATAGTGCCTAAGCACCATGAGGTACAGAATGCCTGCAGTGCGGTTGACGACTAGAACCAAGAAAGTTATCTAGATAGATATACTATGAGAGATTTTTGATAGAACGTCTGGGTGAATTTTAATCGAGAAGCATGAACTTCGGGACAGACCGAACGAAAGAGACGAACACGGTAATTCAATTAAAAATAATAGTAAAATATTATAATCAGACGAGTCCGCCACTCGTGTTCGTCTCTTTCGTTCGGGCTTGTCCCGAAGTTCATGTTTCTTGATTAGTTACAGTAATGGTGGATATTTGAAATTATGTTCACCAAATATTCACCATTACTGTAACTGTCGAATTACATCTATCTAGCTTTCTTGGTCCTTAACTCGACATCCGACTCGGCGTGCTTCATGCTTCAGCACCATTTTATTGTTGACAGTTGATTATTGTTACAGTTAATTGGAGAAAAAAAACTGAGATATTTGTTAAGGAGGTCCACCAGCATGTTCGCCCTAAAACCCCACCAGGAGGCGACCTGGTAGTTTTGCCTAGCCCAGGCATAGCTCACTAGTTTTACACATTTCATTATATTTCTATAATTTTGTTACATTTCATTATTAATTACATAACTATTTGTTGGCTTCAAAATGTTGATATTGTATTTTGATATTTATGCAATTAAAAAACTTGGTGACATTTCCGCTGGACGTGGGGACGGGAGAGATGAGGGAGTCTCGGAGGGCCTGCCTAGGGGGTCTCAGGCGGCTGGAACTACGAAAACGCATAGTGGCAACTCTGTAACCACGAAGCACTGGAAATCGATGAATGCATTAAGCGAAAACGAGCCGGAGGTTATAAGGCTGGTAGGCGGGCTGTCAGGGGGAGGGGATAGAGGTGGTGAAGGAATAATGGGGGAGGGTGTAAGAGCACCCCGCGATATTGATTAGACACAGTCTCTCGAATCTCCCCTCCTGGTCCCATTCACCTGACCACGGCGGTTCCCGAACCAGCGGAACCAGTCACGATCCCAACTAATCAGTATTATTTTTTTTGAACTAAAACGCTGGGAATTGCATGACTACAATTAGAACTCGGCAACGAAGATAATTTAAACGGAAATTTAAAACTTCCTCCAGAAGATAAGCAAATTAAGAAACTGAAGATTTGCGAAGATGTTTTAAATTCCCGTTTAAACTATCTTCGTTGCCGAGTTCTAATTGTAGTCCTGAAATTCCCAGCGTTTCAGTTAAAACTACCATCGGCTCCTATTTCCTTTCTTTGAATTATTTTTTAGTTTCAATCACTGTAGTGTTTAGCACTACAGGAGTTTATGTATCCCTCTTAGTGCTTCGACACTGTGTGGTCGATGTGTCTTCGGCACTGTGTGACCAAGGTCGACAGTAAGGGAAAGAAGATTCAGAAGGAATCACGTTTTTGGTGTTCATCCTGCAATGTCAGATTGTGCCTGGACCTGTGTGCTTCAAGGTCTACTACCATACAGTTCTGAACTTCTGACCAGATAAGAAGGAAATTTTGTCATTTTTCCAAATCACTAACAACCACGTCTCTACAACTTCTGGTTCATAGGTTATGATCTTTTTTTTGTAAAATGTCATCATAAATCAAAATTAATTCCCCGGTGGGATGTGGGTTTGGGATAATCAATTCCCCAGTTAAAGAGTTAAGGCAGATTTGCTAGCCAATTGATTGTGGAATTTTTTAAAATCAATAATCAAAGTAACTGTTCAATAATAAATTGCAAGTTGGTTCCAAGTGTGAATTAATTGGTGGAATTTGTTCATTGTTAAAATCCTAATTCAATTATCCTTATTCCCCATTACGGTGAAAACAATTAAGTGCAGTTCTTCTTGAACAAGCAGCTTATAGATACGGATCGGAGCAGTTTCAGAAATTTCGTGGTTCATAATTCAATCCGATAACAGTCGGGCATGCAACACGCACATCACGAAACGCCGATACCTAGTCCTCCTCAAACCCTTCATCTCATTCAATCAATACATAGACAAATTAGAATAACCCTCAAAGCTTCACAGGGCGAATGAAAAAGACAAATAAGATTTGTTTTATAAAGTTTATAGAACAATAAAGTCTTTCACAGAAGTCTTCCCATGGCAAACTTGATGGCATCGACTAGTTGTTCAATTTCATATTTATGTCGCCGAGGACCCCTTGACCTAGGAGGACAGACAATGCATTTCCCCTTCACACGAGTCTGGTTAAATTAGGCGATAAAGGGGTAAAGGGAGAGAATGGGTAGGTGGTTGGAAAGGGAGGGGGGACAGGCGTGCACACCTGCATTGTAGCGATACACGAAATAGGACTAAACTGAATTTGGCACAGGCAACTGCATAATTGCAATGTTGCCAAAAAAGAAACGTCAATATGATTTTGTCGTGTTGAAAGATATCTGCGAAATAGTGTGGGAGTCGCTGGCAACAACTCATGCGGCATTAAACAAACGAAGACGCAGCATATCTCTTAGAAGGAGTCATACACATACGCGTTGATGACAAAGACTAACGCCAGGAATACCGGCTTCTAGCTAGCAGCTAAGACGGGAAATTAATTTGAAAATGAAAGTCCAAATGTAAGTGAAAGTGAAATGTGCACATGGTCAGATTCTGTGTTAAAATATCAGTTGGGTTAGAGAATAAAAAAATTTAAATATACAATTATCGTAGTCGCCTGGTGCGCCTTATCATCTGCGATGAACTCAGTGGGTCTTTCGGCAATCGGAATGGTGCAGGACCCGGGTCCCTGCGCCATATACTACTGTAGAGCGGAGAACTCATGCAACAGACATCGCAGATTATTTTAATATCGCAGAACTAAGAGGGTTACAGCACGGTTTGAAAACCACTGCTCAGAGGGGGTATTATGACGAAGGCGGGCAAACCGATTCACACTACATAAAAGGTAATCATATTTTTCTTTTTTTCCCCGCGCAACAATACTCGCATTCACCGTGGAACCTAAACAAAAACAGTGTTTTGCGAGAAGAAAGCAAAACATATTTATTTTTTAAAAAACCTCTAGTGTACACATCCATTGTATGCCCAATACACCGTTTTCGGTTAGTCACCCCCTGAAAACAATCTACGAAACAACCAGACGGGATAAGAGCTTGGTGGCGGGAGGATTAATAGATCACAGACCCCGGCGAATCATGGCGAAGCGTTTTGCATGAATGAATATTAGTGTAGCGAGTACCATCTGCTGCCTCCAGCTTCATGAATGCCGTCCCACCGAAAATAAAAAATGCCCAGGCGCAATGTTAGACAATACTGAATTACGCTGAATCAAGACAAGATGGTCGGAAGCCAGCCGAAGAGTTCAGGTGGTACATTTTTTCGTCTTTTAAATTTGATTCTCAAAATCAAATTACGTCATCTACGCATGCTAAGATGATTTTGAGAATTTTGAGGAGGTACGAAAATAGAAAGATGGTTTTGATTTGCGCAGAACTTGTTAATCAGTTGAGCACAGAAAAAAATCCAACAACCTAAAAGGTCCCAGAAAAAGCAATTCCTATCATAGGACGGGCGTCTGAAAAAGTATTGCGGATACGCACCGTTTTTGGTGGCGTTGTGTCTTGAGGCGACCATCGGAAACAAAACAGTAGTTTATTAACATGGCCGATAGTTTTTTTTTGTTCCAATCAACTGTAGTCAACCGCACTACAGCTGTTCTGTATCCCTCATGGTGCACTATGCGAGGGACACCTTTACACGCCACCTTTTTAAAAAAAACTCCCTTTCGATCAAAATTGACCACGTTTACAAAGTTGCTGCAAATTTGTGTAAGTTGGTACAGCGAATGCGCTTAAGTGAAAGCGTTCCACTTTGGCGCTTCACCAACTTGGATTACGCGCTAGAAAAAAAGGCACTTCTTGACTCCTTCTTGAGCAACCAGACTTATGTTTTTCATCTCTGACTAAATAACCACCGATATGCACTGCAGAAGGAAGCATCACCAACAGTTTTATGGGGTTCTGCTTGGCCGCTCCGAACAATAAAAAAATGTGACTCCCACGAATCTAGTCGTTACAAACTTCGCGAGAACATCCCCCAATTTGTAACACCACCCTAGTGAGTTTTGCTGTGATCCCTTTATGTTGACGAGAAGAAAACATTTCTTTAAAAAATAAACGCTATTACCGTCGAAAAATTAATTTTATAATTTCTGTTAAGGCGGCCCACCAGGGTGGTCACCCTAGAACACCCAGAGGGCCACCTGGAGATTTTGTCTAACCCAGGCTTACTATAACTGTATAAACAACCTAGGAAGGGATCTTTAACGTGTACCTGATATCGTACAGCCAGGGATCCCACGGCTTTACTTCCAAATAAGAATACATAAATCCTTCATACGTGAAAAAAAAACTAACATCTGAGGCGATTTCTTTCACTCGCCTTAGCGCTTTGCGTACTTGGATTTACTTTCTGAACTTTGATTGGGTTGAAGTAGCTTGTCCTTGGCAAAAGTCAAGAAATGAAGTTTTGCCAAGAATGTGTCACACGGACCGCCACGCCATCTCTCTTCTTCTCCCGTTTTCCTTTGGCGACACCGAAAAAGACAGGATACGGCCGAGTCAGGGGTTACGGAATGCATTACACATTAGTAATACAAGTATGTGGAGGCCGCCCTCTCCTTTTTGGCATCTGCCTCCGACTAAGTCTCAATCGCAAAAAACTCCTGCAACATACACATACTCCCTAGTTCGTCACCGAACATATACACGGATGATTTCTCGGCCCATCAGCTAGCCGTACGCTGAAAGTCACCGCACTACCCGTAAATCGCAGGGTCCACTGACCGCAGCACCGATCACGTGATTTATCAGAAAAATTAAGTTTTCACTCGAGATTCGATAGAAGAAACTCTGAACAGCAGTCTAAATTGTTGGACTGGATAGATACTCCTATTACTCTGTACAATCGATTCCACCAAGATTGTGAACTTGGCTAAGCGACTAACTGTGGCTCGCTCGGTTCGATTCCCGACGCGGACACCCTATCCTCATCACACAGTGACTGAAGCTCCTGTAGTGCTATTAACTAGTGATAAAAAAACTTCGTTCTTGGCTGAATCACTCAAAAGGTACATTTTGCAAATATAAAACTTATTATAAAAGATTGGTTGCGGATTTAGAACTGACTAGTAAGTACGAATGAATTCGCACTCCCACCAGGAAGACGGTCTCAATATGAGAAGCAGATTGCTATGACGCGTCCGTCGCATTCTGAGGAACGATTGAACCTTTCTACTTTTTCGATTTTTAATTTTAATTAAGATCATGTTTCAAAATTTGCCGCCACCAAAAGAAGTCACTACACACACAGCTCGTCCTGCGACGTGCGCTAGGACCCCCTATTATACGGGGAAACCGCCAGACGCCCAAGTACGGGTCCCGAAAAAGGAGTGAAACGACACTGGAGAAAATCGACTTTTTTTTCCTCGAAAAATGTCTTAAGTTGTGGCGACGTGGTAACGGTTTCCAGGAACTCCACATAGACGACAATGTATCGAATCCAGCAGCCGAGATTGAGAGATCCAGAAAAGCCGTGAGCGACACTCCATTGGGGCGGCTGTAATCGGCACAGATTGATAAATGGGCGTTTTTGTACTGACCCACCTGAGCCGTACCGATCCGAGCATTAACATAATTTTCCTTTCTTTTGAATGAAGCAAGCGTTGCGTTTAAGAGGAAATTAAAGAATATATTTTTTTCGCGAGATTTTGAAGAGCTGTTAGACTCTGTTTACATAAGAAACATATTTTTAAAATTTTACATACTATTTCGTTGTCATTTTAGTGAGGTATCAGTATATAATATCAGTTCAACTAATCGAAATTTCGCAATAATAACAAAATGGAACATGGATGCTCAAAGGAGCTTACCTCGAAACAAAAAAATAAAAAATAAATCAAGCGTCAGGTGTGGACACCTCATTCTTCAAAAACAAATTTATGTCATGCTCCACACGCTAACGAGCTGTTGCAGCCTCCCTCCCCCTCCAGAAAAAATGAACATGTTAGTTTGAAACGACAGAATGCAAAAAATTGCAAACACACCATAGCTCCCCAAGCCTTGTCAAATGAGAGTCGGCCGAAATTTGTTAGCATCCATATCATATCCATCCAACCAACCCAAACGAAAACATGACACCTGTCGCCGAAAATAAAAAAATTAAGTGAAAAATAGAAGCACGGCAGTTTGCCGATTAGTTGACTAGCGAGAAAAAAGTTGCCTAAACTCTACCGCAAGTACCGGCATTTTATAAAATTTAAAAAAATACGAGCACATCCATTTTAGATTTTTTGTGTGTTCGACTAGCTCCTCACGAACAAAACAGAACGAAACAAGCACTCACGGACCAAAACAGATTTTTTGATAATATTCAAGGCGCAAAAAATCATTTGAATAACAAATAAAAATCCGTCCCTACTTATGCCACTTCCAAATAGCAGACTAATTAGGCAAACTTGATTCAAGGGAACGACCCATTCGGAACCACGAACTAAAGGCAGATTTACCATGCAGGGGGCGCCGAACTTTTGTCACATTATTTCTCTCAATACATAAATAAGATATTATCAACAAAGGCAATTTTATGCTCAGCCATACCAAAAAAAAGCCCGGCGTACATTGGACAGGTTGAGCTGTGCTGCACCACTTATGAAGTCGTGGCAAATTGGAAACTTTTAGCGCTTTCACAGAATGATTTTTTTTAAACAATGAAACACGTGTAACCAGGTGTTTGGATGTCCTAAATATTATGGAAGGTAATTTTTATGTCATCTAATTTGACAATTCCAAACAAAAAAATGTTTATTCCAAATTTCAAAAGACAGCGACATTTTGCACTACTTTCGTTGGTTATAAATCAACATCTCAACGCATTTTGTCTTCCCAAATCAAGATTTGACGACAGGCTTGGATGTATGCGATCTTAAAAATTCGATCTCCAATTGATCTAGTCAACGTCATCGACGGTGGACCGGAAGTTCGTCAAAAACTGCACTGGAAGTGCAGACAGAACTCCGACACATTTTGGGCATACAATATATATGAAGCAATTGCGCAGCTCAGCATGCCAATGTGCACCGGATTCAAGATCTAAGCACACATGCACCTCGATGCCGAAATAACTGAACAGATGTAAATTGCATGGCAATGACTACGTAAGCAGTGTGCACAACCTGTTTAGAAGCGCGAAGAGTGAGTAATTCTGTTCGGAGGTGTGGACACTCCAGAGCAACATTTTCCAAACTGAGCTGAACAGGTTATCAGTGTAAGAGTGCATGTAAGAGTGCACCCTCTAAGATGCAAATTACAATAACGTCAGACTCTTGAAATGCACAACGCAACCAGCAAGCGGTAAATCAATAAATTAATTCCAAAGGCGAATTTAAATTTAATAAATGTTTGTAAAGGAGGTCCACCGGTGATTGCTCAGCTTAAACCCTCATCCCCCAGGTAGGCTACTCTACTGGCGGCCTGGCAATTTTGCCTAACCTAGGCTGCCTTTTTTATTATTATTTGTTAAGGGGTATACCGCTTGATTTAACCGCTCAAAGCCCCCCCAGGAGGCGACCTGGTAA
>JAQGBY010001157.1:0-31981 GCA_034698785.1 Mycogona germanica
ATTTTCTTTATGTATCTTCGAGAAGATTGTGTAACTTTTTTGTTTAAACGATCTTCGTTGCCGAGAATCTGATTGTAGTCCTGCAATCCCCAATTCTAAGTAAGAGCTAATAAATGCCATATTTGTCTACACAGCGTGTATCTGGGGTTTAGTCGGCGAATTAAACTTGCACCACGTCATTTTGGTAACTTGGTCCAGTGTTGCGGAATAGAGTAGATGGAACAAAAAGAAGATGACTTATACAGATAACCTAATTTTACTAGTCTCGAACGAAGAAAGGTTGAGCATCGATTTGGGTGTCACGATCAAAAAAGCAACACGGAATCTCCAATAACACTTCCAATAACATATAGGTCGACTGTAGTTGCTTAGCAACCAGCTCGTTCTGCACGACAAAAAACGTTTTGATTATTGTATTCGATAAGTGGCCGCGTCCGTTGCAAATCATATGACAAAAGAAGTAGAGCGAAATGAGTTCAAAGTGCTTTTTGTTCGCAAAACTGGTTTCGCTGTTGTCTCTTTTCAGGTGTTAAAACCATTTCTTTGCATGCGCATGGCAACCAGTAACGCATTACAGGCAAGCTGTCGTTAACGGTACCCGGGTGTGATGAGTTTATTTATCAGTTCTGCCCAACCCAACGTCTCGACTAAAGTTCTGAAACTGCTTCAACTTTCAATTGTCTTTTGTTAACCGTATCTTGGAAAAATGGCCACATGGTCTTGAACATGTTGACCCTACACAAGATAATTGTGTTTTTGAGTCAGTGTCGATTCCAATTCGTGACAAGTTACTCTCCCACCCACTCTTTCTTCTCCAGCAACCAGCACAGTCATTAATCCCCAAACCAAGAATCGAGCAAGTTGCGACCTTTTTTGACCTTTTCTCACGAGGTCCACAAAAGCCCACCAAACGTATACCTTAGCAGCGGCCATGTCAATGGCTCCTTGCGCGTAGTAGGAGGTGACCGTCTTTGACCTCTCGCGCGACTGTTGGTTCAGGTCCTGCATGTTGCTCATGTGCGAGGCGGCACGGACGAACGACGCCGCGGCCGGCCGTCCGGCAGACGCGAGACGGATCGCGGTGGACAACTGACCCAGTGCGGCCGCCATCTTGATTTTTACTCTCGTACGTGCTGCGCGCGTCGATTCTCTTTGACAAACTTTTCCCGACGCGATTCTATCACACTTATTCGCTGCCCGTGTTTCGATTTACACGGATGGCCATTCGTTCCCGCTCGCACCTTTTTCGAAACTGTTTCTTCTTACATCACACGACTGTCTCGGAGAATGGATGCTGCTGGGACGAAGACGCCCTGAGAGACGCGAGACCTACGCGGGAATGTGTCAAAGAACTCTCAGCTGTTTCGCGCATAGACGGTGGCGCCGCTCTGCCGGCGGCGAACGGAACTTGCGCGTGGGTGGATGGGCACGGCGGGAAATTTAAAAAGATGGACGTCCGCGGCTCAGATTCAAAGCTCCTGGTTATGGTTTCCAGACGAATCTTCGGCGCCCTGTGATTGGCTGATTTGATGACGTTTCGCAACTTCGAAAGCAAAACGTCACCAAATCAGCCAATCACATGGCACCGAAGATTTTTCTTCGCGCCGAAGATTAATCGGGAAACCATACCAAGCTATTCTTAAAATGACTACTATTTGATTGGTGGATAGCCATGCCGATAGCCTACTTCTGTCAATGTCTTTCAAATAATCAATCTCAAGGACATCCTCCGCCATCTGGAAATTTCCATCTCAAAATCTCCAGTCTGGAAATAATTCTGCTCCAATGTGCATTGGGGCAGAAGTATTTTCGAAGTTAAAAATAGAAACGCTACTTGAGAAGCATTTTGATTATTTATAGCAAAAGCAGTATTGTTTCGTCCAAAGTCTTTTGCTTCTTTTTTTATTACGATATTGGCAATCCATTGATTGATTGTGAAATGTCAGTTTCAATTAAAAAACTACGAAAATGTTCGTCAAACTCGTACATACATGAAAATAAAATAGAATGCGAGCAAATAACGTGACACGATGACTAGGTTATTTATACTCATGTTCCATTTAAACCGGTGATTAAATTTTTTATAGGACATGCCAGAAATTATATAAATTGTAAAGGTCTGAAATTTGTGTTCAATTATTTTTATTCTCAATAAAATCCTAATTCTTAACGAAGCTATAGTATTTTTTTATAAAAATGAATTAATCACCATTTTTGTATTATTTCTTTCTAAAATATATTTTAATTAAGACTGGCCTTTCGGATCCGGTGACACGAGTCGCTCATCCTCGCCAGCCTCACCGACAATCGCCTCCGCCTCGCTTACACCGAAATTCGGAGACGTCGGCAAACACCGGTTACCGAACCAATTCGGTACTAAAGTTGCCACTCAACAGTTCAAAGACCGCCAGCTCACAAACTCACAAATGCTGGACGCGACCCATCCCACAGCTGGTCACGGGTGTATCGGTACGACTGTGGAAGGCGAAAGTTAGAAGGGTGCTTGGAAAAATCGATTAACGATCATTTCATAACAACTGATAATTTTTATCGTGTCTGGTTTCTCTCTCGGGGACCTCCGTGAGCTATGCTTGTCAACTGTTTCGCGATAACAATTTTTTTTCTACAGCCGTTTTCATTCATCATCTCGAAGGAATCATGTTGCCATTTTAGTTCTGTTCTTTCAAACAACAGCTAACTTTGAAGCACCAGAGTCTCGAGAAATACGAGAACGCACGGGGTTCTTATTTGCTGAGTACGTTAGATAAGATTATCTCGGGCCCGGAGAGACAAGAGAGACGAAACTAATTTTTTGAAGGGCAACCCCATAGTTTGTGGACTCTGTACGTAGACGCTATTTCATTAATTTATCATTTGGATATAGTTGTGTCGAGGTGCGCATGAGACAGAAATGGACAATGGATCTGCCACGTTGAAGGTGAGCACTCAAATAATTACCTCATCGAAGTACATAAATATATGAAAGCAGGCTAACAGAAATTTACAAATTTCAGCAATCACCTGAACTGTTGCCAATCACGTTAACAATTAAAGAGACTATCCCTTTATTACGAAAAAAATCTAAACAATGGTTTATTGTTTAGCAACACAGACTACGCCAAACGTTCGCAGAAAAATGTGAAAAATATCCACGTTGATCGGGTTTAATGTTTTACCACTTTTACCACTTTAAGATAACTAACGTCAAAGTTTACACACAAAAGGTATCGATAAATGAAACTGAAGAGACTGACCAAAATCGAAACACAGCAGGAGAATTGACAATAGGCTTTTTCGAAACAAGATATGTTTAACTCGTGGTGCAGATAAGAACAGATAAAACTTTTTTCTTTCTTTTCAATTTCAGTGCGAGGCTGTGAACGATCATAATTTATCCGATCGATGCCGGTTTGTCAGGAACTTGAGCGACTGTCAAAGTTCGGACGGATTTTTAAATTACGTTTACATAGAATTCTGTGATTTTGAAGGCCAAATCGTGGAACCCATGCTCGTGTTCGTAAGTTAAAACATAAAATGGCAACAACACTGCAAACCTGTATACATTAATTAAAATTGTACAAGTACGTATTTTCGTGATATTTTAAATTATGAAAGCTGTAGCGGTTTGAAGTAATAACTGGGAAGTTCAAAGGGTTGAATGTCGATTCCAGTTGAAATTGGTGACCTGATTAATGCTATTTTATATGCAGGCCTTATGGTTGATCTTCCTGTTTATCGTCTTGGGGATTACTACCGATAACTTGTAAGTAACATTTAAAATATTCGCTCAGATTTCAAATATCAAAGCAACAGTTTAAAAAAACTGTCAACGTGTACATTTGAAACGAGCGAGAATTTAATAAGACCTCTAATTTTAATTTATCATCTTTCAGCTTCTGTCCTGCACTGAGTGTAATATCAAAGTCAATGAGATTATCTGACAATGTGGCGATATCCTTTTACAAAGTCAAAAAGCAATTATTCGCTATAACATTTTGGGTAATGATGCTCTTGTTACATTGAAAATACTGTTTGGTCTTTGCCCGGTTGAAACTCGTACGACTCGTCGTAGCCTACTCTGTATTGCGACTGGCTGTGGCTCGGCGGTCCCGGGTTCGATTCCCGGCGCGGGCTCTCGATAGTTTCGATCCCGGGGTAATGGTGAAAGTGTGCCCCTCACATAGTGTATAAACACCATGAGTGGTACAGAAAATCCTCTAATGCTGTGCTACTACAGTAAATTAAAAAAAACTAATAAGCTGAAATAATCCTTAATATAATAATAGTACAGTACCTAAACAATTTCCTTAACATGGAAGCTGTGCCCGGGACAGCGCCGGGCGAGAAGACGAAATAGTTGACCATAACTCTAATATGAAAATATTCGTATAGTCAGTTCCCACGTTTTTCTAGTTTAGTTAATTAATTTTTTAAATAATAGTTTACTAACTTTTTAACTTTCTCGTTCGGCTCTTTCCAGGGCACAACTTCCATTTTATTTCACATAATCAAGACGTTCTATTTCTATTAATTTGTTAATTTCCTTAACACTGCAATCACGGCGTGACACTTTTAGCGTTTGGTAATGGAGCGCCAGATATCTTCTCGTCTTTGGCTGCTGTGACTCAAGACCGATCGGAATTCGTTATTGGAGGCCTCTTTGGTAATGAAAACAACCACAGAATGAAACTTGCCATATTTCCCTTCTCAAAACCAGACAATTCCATACTTAAATTGTGAATTTACAATTTTTTCTTTTCCAGGAGCTGGTATATTTGTTACATGCACCGTGGCTGGAAGCATTATGATAGTGACTCCCTTCAAAATAGACGGCAGACCCTTTTTGCGTGATATTATTTTCTATTTGGCCGCAACGTACTGGGCTTTTTACGTGTTCTATCGACAGGAGGTCAGGCTACTGGATGCATTAGGTAATGTCTAATCAAAGGTTGGATATCTCTTATTCCCAAAAAAACAATAAAATGACCTTTATTTTATCTGATTCCCATAATAGGCTTTCTTGGATTGTACCTGGTCTACATTTTCACAGTTGTAGGACTGCCCAAAATCTGCAAAATAATCTCTCCTCACCATGGCAAGTTTTATCAATATAGCAATAGCATTCAAAACAGTTAGAAGTTAACGAGGAACAAATTAAATTTCTATTTCATAAATTAAATAAAAACAAATGTGAGTGCTTAATTTATTTTTTTAAAATGGTTTACATTTTTTTTTAAAGCTTTCGAATTCTTTTGAAAGATAACAAATTCATTAAAAATATTTTGGTAATAAAATAATAATGCAATTAGAAAAATTATAGTTCACAATTGTTATAAAAAAAACTGACTGAAAACACGAAAAAATAACCAATATAAAGTGTAACAAGAATTTCAAACGCTTTCAGGCAAAAAATCAGTGGCAAAAGTTCCAGCTGAAGATTCTTCAACCGAAAGTGCAATGGATAATTCTGAAATTGACTCGACTCCATCACAAAGCAATTATGACTCACTGGCTGCTGTTGCATCCAACGCAGGTTCGTAACGCAACTGTTGTCCTTAAAACGAAAAAGGCGAACATCAGAGATCTAAAAATAAATCACAATGAAAATTGACATTACTTTGGAGACAAATCTACATGTACATTTGTTATCATTCTATTCGCCATAAAATAACAAAATCGGAGGTATGTGGGACAATCCATGTTGTCTCCACTAATTGCTAAATAATAGTTCATCATAATTGACTAATACTATCCAATCGTTCAATAACTTTCACTTGACTAATCCGCATGTTTTTGTTTTCTTCTTCCCCCCACTAATCGTTAAAACAGATGAGCCAACATACTCTGACCACGTTTTACCAATCAATGACGTCAATTATGACGGTACGCACAACTGTCACTTAACAATAACTAAATGCATGATTCATGTCGGCTATTCGAGCATATGTTTCGTTAACCTCAATTGAGAAAGATTATCTTCCTTATTAATGAGATTATTTATAATTTCGTATAACTTCTACAAAATGCAAGATCGCTTACATTTAGTTGAAAGAAATATTTAAATAACTTTCAAACGCTAACAAAATCGTCAATACTTTTTTGCACATCATGAGCAAAACTTCGCCTAATATGCCATTATTTGTCTGTGCAAATTCATGTCATCCGAAATATTTGAATGCGACAAACGTTCAGCCCACTCCAGGAAGCATAACTAATCGGCGAAGCTTAATAATTTTTCAGGCGCCATCGACGAATCGACTCCGCTCCTCGCGCTCCACCACCGCCACCTACATCGAAACGCAACCACCGACTTTCTCCACGCCGTGTCTCCAATTGATCTGAACCTCTACAAGAAATCAACCCGCTTCATGAAGGCGTTTCTCGTCATCCAGTCGCCGGCCGTGCTCTGCCTGCGATTGACCATTCCGGTCATCGACTACGACAACGATAAGCACAACTGGAATCGGATACTGAATGCGCTCCACTGCGTCATCGGACCTCTGTTTGTAGTCTTCGCCATCAATAAACCATTCATAGGCATCGGCGTACTTCCGGTCTGGGGTCTGGTGCTTCTGGTCGGCGTCTTGCTGGCCGCCCTCGTTTACTTCACCTCCACCAACGACAACCCACCCAAATACCATTTAATCTTTAGCTACCTCGGGTTCGGTATATCTGTGGTGTGGATCTACACAATCGCCAATGAGATAGTCAATGTTCTGAAAGCAATCGGAATTGCCTTGAATATTTCGGGTGCCATTCTCGGACTGACCGTGCTGGCGTGGGGAAACAGCATCAGCGACCTGGTGGCCAATGTGGCGGTGGCCAAGAAGGGGGCGCCAATGATGGGGCTAAGCGCCTCGATAGGTGGACCACTGATGAACCTGCTCGTGGGGATGGGCCTGCCATTCACCATTCTGACTGTTGGTGGCACTGGAGTCATCCCGGTCACGTATGATAGGACGGTGGAAATTATGAGTATCTTTCTGTTCATCAGTTTAATGAGCACCATGGTGGCTATGGTTGCGCTCAAGTTCAACGCTAATCGCCGGTACGGATTCTACCTCATATTTTTGTACCTAGTCTTTGTTGCGACCGCTGCACTCGTGACGACTGGTGTCATTTGAGAAACAATTTTTCAATTTTATGTAGAAACTCTTTTTAGATTGTTTTATTTTTATAACAAATTTTTTTTAACTTTGACAATTGCCTGCATTTGTCAATGATTTTTGTTAATGGTTGTTGCGATTCAGAGTAAACAAAATTTATAAAAAGTTATTGTGATATGGTTTCTAGTTATTTTCTTACCATGCGTCGTTGAAAAAAATGATAAATTTGTTCCCGGTTCATGCGTCGCTGCTTAGACTAACTGAAGACATGTCTTGGCACATCATTGAGTCTGTCATCTCGTCGGCAAGAACCACCATGATGTCCAGTAACAGTTTGCGTGGGAGGGTGAACATTTTTGGTAAGCGGGCCACCTGTGGAGTGGACAAGGAAACAGTTTAGTGCAGTCCTCCATGGTGCCATTTTTAGTTGCGCAATTTCTTTTTCGGTCTTGCGGTTTATTCAAAAATTAAATGTCTCATTTATTTAGTTAGGGTTGAAAACATGTTACGAATGTTTTGCGAAACAAAGACCAAATTCATGTTTTCTTTTCACATAATCCAAAGGAATTTTCTGTTTATGCGATACGTAAATCTATAAAACATTTTTTATAACAATTTTTGTATTATCACACCTTTGGAAAGTGATGCACAATTAGGTTAAGTGCATGCTTCTTCATGTCCATGGCTTGGATTCGATCTGCAGCTTCGAGAATCTGCAAATGAATGCCATAGAAATTAAGGAGTCATTAAATCAACTTTTAAGAAACAAAAAAAAAACAAGTGAAAGATTTCTTTTTAATTAATATCTCACCTGGATGACGTTTTCGTAGGTGACGTTCCTCTCCAGATTCTGTTTGCAGAAGGCCTGCAATCGGTTGTTTGTGAAACCGTAAAAGTAGGGCGCAGAAAACAAATAAAGAGAATCGTCCGGTGGCATTTTGATGTCTCCGTAGTAGATGTATCGCAGCAGACTGTCGAATGACTGTCTGGAGGGAATCATCTCGCCGATAGCAATCTGTAGTCAAAAAAGCAAAATTGAACAATGTTATGGAAACAATTGAAACAAATTAAAAATAGCAAAACATTACTGGTTAGGCCGTCCTCAGGACTTTAAAAACACAACTGAATGCATAGTTAGACAGGCGAAGTTAGAATAATTAATACATTATCTATCATAGTACAATATCTATGCAAAAACAAGAGAAGAGGTTAATATTTATTATCCTATTTCTAATTTAATGTAACCCAATTAATACTTTCCCCTACCACTACTACAAAGAATCGACTATGTCTTACCACCACTCTGTTATCCTCTGGCATGAATGAACGAAACATTGCCTCAAAATAGCTGCAGCGAGCCGCCAATATGGCCTTGTGCGCAGGAATGGGTGTTCCGTCCAGACAGAGATGTATATCGCAGAATTCCTTGCCTACACTACGCAGAAACTGCTGCATGTCGTCCTCCAGACTCATGCCGGTGGCCTCGAACTGGGGTTCGACGAGCGGTCGCACCTGTGGAGTCTGTCGCCGCCTTATGATCTCTACCATGAGCGGCTGATCCAGCGTCTCGAACTCTTTGCTCATCACGATCTGGTTGTAATTGCTCTCCTTGACTATGTACTTGAGACAGAACTCCTTGATGAAGTCGAGTTTGAGCTGGGCGGCATTTTTGAGCGCCACCAGTACGTTTCGGTGATGAATGGCCGACTCCAGGTACTGCACGCACAGCTGTTCCAGCCGGCACATCTGAAACTGAACGGCCAGTCGATAAACGTCCATCATGAGAAGCACGATCCGATTGTTAGTCGGGTCCTTGCTCTTGCGGGTTGGATCGATGCGGTCGGTGTAGATATAGTTGAGGACTAGCTCGAAGGCCTCTGGCACGGCATCGCGGAGATGAACCTCGGTAAGTGGGTTGAACGCTCGTTCCGTGCCGTCGTGGGCGGACTGCTTGTCCCGTTGTTCTCGGGCCTGACGGATTCGGTTTCGCAGCCACTGCGAGCGGGCAGCCACCATGGCGACGTGAGCAGAGATGGTCATCTCTTCCGGTCCCACAAGAAAGACTACGTCGCAAAACTGACGGCTCTCGAGAAGGCGACCGTAGTCTTCATGCAGGGTGCATTTAGGGTAGCAGGAGAACTGCCGACAAGAATTGAGAATCAACCACAGTTAGCAATTTCTACCGTTTATGATTTTAAAAGGATGTTTGACACTGGCATACGGAATCTTGAAAAATGAGGGACGATTGTAGAACTTTTCACAATATCATTTTCGTACGATAATCAAATTTTTTAGCCAAGTGTAACAATAAATTCGTAACACGTGAACAAAAATAAAAGCCATGGCAGATGTTAATAACAAAAAAAATTAGTCACCTGGAAGCGATGAATCTCACCCGAACGGACGTTGTTATCGACCGTTCCGCCAAACACAAACATGGCGTCCATGACGATGGCCGTGGCGTGGAACAGTCGCCCAGACGGCACGACGCTTTCGACAGAAGGGGGGACGATCGACCACGTTTGCATGTCGATGTCGAAGCTGAAATGTGGAGACACAAAAGAAATGCTAGGAAATTGTCAAAGAACATTTATTTAATATTTCAAAAATGTGAATGAATCGCAAGAGCTTTCATAATTTTATTTCCAAATATCCATTAACTTATGAGAAACATTTTTGTTTCACCCTTTCTCGATTTAATATCCATTAACTTATCGCTTCCCAATATATCTGACTGGGGTCTAACGAAGCCACGCTTCAAATATTTTTCCTCACGTATCGCCATAACCTTATTACTTCTCTTCTTTTACGACTCGAAGAGACTGTAAATTACTTAGAATATTTCAGATCAAGTGTTAGAACTTGCTGTAGACACTCGATCCAGCCACAAGCTACTTACCAGTGCAGGTCGTTGGGCAGAGTGCTGTCAGCAGCGCCGCCAAACACGTAGAGGTGTCGATCGAATGCCACCATGGTGTGACCGTAGCGTCGTGTGGGTGGCGGCGGGGCGCCTCGAAGAATGTGCTCGGTCGAGATGCGAGACCAACTGAAACGAAACGAAAGAGGGTTATTTTTCGATGTCAGCACATAACACGGTTTGCGGTCGCATTGGGCAAACTTGACTTACCAACGCTCTTTAAAATTGAACTGGAACAGACTGTTGGTGATTTTGGCACCACTCTGGCCAGAGAAGACGTACATGTGGTCACGACACACGGCGACGGGGAAGTTGCAGCAGGTCGGCGGACAGTCTCCGATTTGCTGGACCTGGAGCAGACATAGGTATATATTATATAACGTTTATTTCGTAAGCTTAGTGCAAAATCTGATGGGGCCTCACTATCGCTTATTCAAACCTCTTCCCACACTCGAGTGTCGCCCATCAGCGAGATGGTCCACATGTCATTTAGACGTGCGTTTCCGTCATATCCTGCAAAAATCCACATTCGGCCGTCATAGACGGCAGCGCCGTGAGCAGATCTGGCCACCGGAAGTCTGGCCAAAAGAACAGTAAAATTAGAATAATCACCGAAAGTTGGTGCACACTAAAATTAGGTAAGACGAATGAAAAAAGTGCGACACAATGACAATGTCCGCAAGGTGATGCTTTTATAATTTTACCCATACGTACTTTCCTTCAAATTTACGCTCTTGCCACAGACCGGTCAGAAACTGGTATTCGAAGAGATCGTTTTTGTTGGTCAGGTTGGAATTTGAGTGAATGTCACCAGTGTATCCGCCTAAGTGGTTTATTTTAAAAACACAACTTAAATTTTAAAATTTGACACATTAAATATTTCATTTGTTCCATGGTATTTTGGAAAATCCCAGCTCTCGTGGAGAAATTAACAACACGCAAAAGAAAGAAATGTGAGAACTGCAAGCTTACCAAATACAAACATCCTGCACTCATAGACTACAGCCGAATGGTGATAGCGGGGCGCAGGAGGGCAGCCCGTGGTGAACGCACGCCCCCAAGATTTGTCTTTCACGTCAAAACGTAGCAGATCATTTAGCATATTTTTCCTAAAATCAGAAAAATTGTTAGCAGCTTGCCCCATTTTTTTGGCAATATTTAGCTGCCTGTCAGGAAAAAAGAACAGAACACGAGAATTGCGGAACTGGTTAACTAAAAAGATGAACAGTCCATTTGGAAAAGCCACAAATACAGAATTGAACGTTCGAGTTAAAAGAATTTTAATTTCCACACAACTCACCCGTTGTCTCCACCGAAAACGTAGATGGCATCTTTATAGGCCACCATCGTATGTTTGCTCCTCCTAGAAAACAAAATGTAATTTTGACAAATTTCTTGATTTACGAAGAATTTCAAATTTTTTGCACCAGGTTTTTTACTGTCAACAACTCTCGTTCTACGGAAAATAAATGTTACGCTGCAAATCAATGTATAATCTGCGTCCAGTGATAACTTCGGTTTACAATTTTACTCTACTTAAATTTATGGGTAAGTACTCATGTTGTCACACAATACACCAGACAACAACTTTATTTTGAACATTCACTGAATGAACCAAGTGACAAACCCCGGCTTTACACATAAAGCCCAATATTTTAAATTTTCGCTAGACGGTACTTGTGCGGTAGCAAGACAGAATTCGAGATGACCATCTGTTCAATAAAAACCTCACCTGGCCCCGACAAATTCGTCGCATTCCAACATTCGTTTCCATCTGTGAACTGCCTCGAAGGGGCCGAAATCCAGCATGAGACATTCGGCATTTTCGGGCCAATGGTGATCAAAATCCACCCCGCTCCGCGCGATCGCCATCTTCGCGTATTCGGAGTAGCTATCAAGCTAATGGTTATGTTTCCTCATAGCGACGCTTCGAACGACCCGCACATTTGTTTACGCTTGGTAGGTTTTCCAGGATTATGTGCTCGTGAATCCCAAAACATGTTGTTGACAAGTGCCAAGTTGTTACATTTTCAACGATTGTAAAATTAAAAAATTGCCTAAATTTGGGGAAAATTGCGGTGACAAAACCTCAACAACCCTTAAGCAAGGGTGTTGATATCGACATTTCGAAGGCAATGACGATGTCTTAAGGACAAATCATGTTGACTTTTAGAAGGTATTTGAGCATGGGTGCGTTTAATTCAATCAGATTTGAATAACTTCCTTCCAAAGAACCAGACGATAAATGTATTCGCACCCTACTTCAAAGAACTTCGAATCTCCCGTAGGCAGACTACGCTAAATCATGAAAGCGCTATGAATGGCGCTTCATGATGATGCCTATCGGCAGCGAAAGCACCTTATCCATTTCCGCCAAGTGACCGCCATTTCCGACGGGAAACATCCCGAAAACTCGCACTTGAGATTTGAAAAAGTCTGGGAATTCTTTTTTTAAAAAAATGGATCAGACTTTTTGGAACATGTTCTTTTTTTTGATAAAAGGCTGAAATGCACCTAAAAATAATTTCTTCGCACATGAATCGGGTTGTTTAATCGTTTAAGAATTATGTTTTACGTTGTTCAGAAATTAAGAAAATGCGCGTTCATTTGACATCCACTGATTAATTGACCTTAAAAAATATTCGTGTGCCCAGGTGCCCATCGATTACGCCTAGTTTCACAGAATGCTCGCTAGATGGCACCGTCCATTCACTAGGAGTTCACTAGGAGTCACCGGAAATTTTCACACCGGTTTGTTGCAACGAAGTCGCCCGCTTGGGAACAGGAACAAATCGAGATGAAGTATTGACGAGATTTGTGTCGACTAATTCCTGTTCCAAAGTGCGCCACAACACGTCGCGAGCCATCTAGTGATAATTCAACGAAACCCTACGCTTCTGACGGGCACCTCCCTACGTCATCAAATAAAGGCGAGATTCCACCACACACATGTTGAACAAAATTATCCAAAGACCTTTCTCACTCTTAGGAAGAAAAAAACTACGTCATGTGACGTTAACTCTTTAATGGGACAATTGAATAAGCTCGTACCAATTTCAGTAGCCGATTAAAAACTTAAAATGATTTTCTGTACGTGTGAGCGAAGTTATCAGTTGCGGTTGCCAAAGCAACGCCGAACTCAACCTCGACCCCGATGAAAAAGTTTTAATCGGACCGAATTTTGTCTCACCCCCCGTGTCATTCCGAGAGAGGGACCGGAGCAGGACACGCGTACAGAAAAAAGGGACGAGCCGATAGCTGTCGCAAATCAGTGTAGTAATAAAATTCACAGACCGAGATTGCCTGTGCGCGCAGTGCCATTCCCGTTTCGGTCGGTGGCTGATCGACAAATTTTCCCGCCTGGATCCAGAGACGACAACTCACCTCGTCAAGACGGGATTTTTTAATTTTCTAAAGTGACCACTACCGCGCGACATGGCCGAAAAACGCCACCTCCTACGCAGCACCTCCGGCGAGGAACACTCTGGATACGGCAGCATTCCTTACCGAGGATTGCATCAAAACGACGACGAAGTTGTTCCAATAAAGTAAGTGTAAAATTCCCGCCTTATGTATTTCTAAGGGAATGTGGCGTTTCCTTATTAGTTAATAACTGTAATAAAGGTCGCTTTATTAACATAGGAAATTTCCGATTCTATCACTGATTACGAATGGTAATTAGATTAAGAAATATAGGTGAAAACAACATGAAAGTTGAATTAACTAAAGTGGTGTAGATTTATCGATAAATGGCATAGTCTAAAAAAAATGTAATCAGTAAAAAATATTCAATTTGATAGCGCAAAGAACATGAAAAGAATGTGCCGCAATGCAGGTTGCTTCGTAAGAGTTGAATATAAAAAAATCAATTAACATTTAATTAAATTAAATATTTGTACGAGCGAATTAACCTAACGCATAAAAATTTAGTATTTCATTTTACAGCAACTGAATAATACACTTTGCTCGTCTTTTCAAACACAGATAAATTGGTTTTTATCATGAAGGGCGATATCATTGAACAATTTAGGACGGAATACATGGCGCTCGTAAGCAGCACAGATAAATTTTAATCTGTGGTGATTGTCGATAATGGGGAGCCTTCTATGTATATTTAACTTTGTACATGTACAGTATACAGATAGATATCCGAATGACAGTGCTGTTTGTCCGATGATTCTATGTGTTGAAATAAACTGGCGCAAACACGTTCGCTCGCCAAATGCACAGTAAAGTAGCGCTACAGGAGGGGGGGGCAGAAGAGTTCAAACTTTAATGGTCAAACGACTGGGTGCGTCTTTACAATGCGATAGAAACTAACGTCACGTGAAACTGAATCAAAATAGGGGATAAGGTTTCAATTTTGGTGCAAATTTAAACAACACCAGACTGCTGCGACTTAAACCACTTGAGAAATCCTGTTGAGGATGACGCACCCAGTACCATTCATCTCCAACCCTATTTCTTACGGTGGTGAAATATTTAAGCAAAAGTTTAACTTCAATAAAAAGAATGGATATTAAGGATGATGGAATAAAAATATAGCAATTGTGGAGACTTTTGAACGAGAAGTGAAGAATCAAATGTGGTTTTTTGTGATTTTTGGGTACGTCCCCCACAGTTTAGAACCTTCCTATTTCTACAAAATCCCCATTATCTATGGCTATCTTTCTTGCACTTGTTGATCGTTGGATCAAAGGTAAAGTTGTGTACCGTGTGTGTGTGTTCGCAAGTGGTGGCAAGAACATTTGCTCGAATTTCATTTATATCAAACTGTATCGCCACGTGGTCGAACTAAGAACTGTGCTATGCACAGGGCGCCACAAGTTCAGCACCTTATTTAGGAAAAATCTAGGCCCTCTGTTTGTGATCATGATGCAACAACAATCCTTTGCTACAGGTCATTTTTCTAAAAAAAAAAAAAAATCGAAATAAAATATTAATGGGACCTGGAAAGTGGGGTGCACTTTGAACTATGCGTTCGACCTACTAAACTTGACACTATTTGAACATCGTAAATTGTAAACATTAAAAGAAACGCTATCTCGGAGGTCGGCGATTATTTTGGAGTGTTTGTCGAGCGAGCCATTAATTATCTGGGGGGTATTTACATGTATTAGCTGAGTTTTTAGTTTTTAAACGTGTGTGATATTGTCTAAACAATCATTTCAACTCAGACGATCAAGCCAACCAGCGTTCAACAAATTTGATACTAAAATATATTTCATCACAACTTCGCGAAAACTTGATTGATTCTCTTGAAATTTAGTACCTACTTGCAACGTCCCCTCTGTGCTCGGGAGATTTAAAAGCAATATGTCAACACATTGTTTTCAATTTCCCCGAGTACTGGGGGCGCTTCAATGCGACGTCTATTGAATTTGGGCGTGCCAAAATAGCTCTCAGTAAATTAAAGAAGACAGAACAGTGATATCGTGTTACGGAAAACAAAACTTCACGGTTTAGTCGGCACATAAACATCCAAGACTAGGTTATTTTGTAAGAAAACATATCGCAAGTCGCACGTAATGTGTATTCTCAACATTTCGATGCATCTAAAATTTTAAATGCCATTAACACATTATGCTGAAGGCGTTTTAGAATTAAAATGTCACAATGTTCAGTCAACTTGCCACATGTTTGAATAATGTTGTAAACTTGAACGTAAGCTTTAGAGAAATTGTAACTCAATAAAGAGAACACGTTGATCAAGAATTCTCAAAGTTACTCCAAACATGTTTGGAGGAAAAAACATAATTGTCAGCGAATCAATACAGACTCTGTATCAATAAACGATTTTCTTTTTCGTTCATTTTTCTACTCTTAGATTTCTGTACCGGAAGCGTGACTGCGTGGTGGTTTCCGTTCTGTTCGTGCTGGTCTCCGTGGCCATCATCACCACACTGTCCATCGGAATTCCTCTCATCCGCCAAAAGAATGACGCCTATTTTGACGAACTTGGCCGAGCCAATGATAGCGGCATGTCGGCGGCGACCAGCGGCCTCCTGAAGCTGAGTGCCGACGGCAACCAACAACAGGCGCCACCGGCCACTTCGGTGGTCATCCCCGCTCCGTCCAATTCGGGAGTTTATGCGAACGCCGCGGTGGTCACCAACTGCCCCGAGTGTTCGGCCATTGCGTCGTAAGTCTCTCTATCTCTCGGGAATCCTATTTTAATAAGATTCAATGAGGTCCATTACCGGAAATGACAATCCACGAGGTGTGATTCACGCATTTTGTGCCCCCAACGAAACATTTCCCAGTACTCTGGTCGCCCTAAAATAATTTTCTCTTTTAACATTTATTTTAATCATTCCTAAGCAACATCAACTATTTTACTTGAAATTGGTTCATATCTAATTGTTTTTGCTTCCAATTCAATGTATTTAAAATGTGTGCAATATTTTTACCACGTTCGCATAATTGTCTTAGTCGGGTTTGTGTCAATGTTGCCCGTGCTAAGCTAAGGATAACATTAAATTTTTGAAAATTGTTTTGTGTGGTTTGTGTGTGTTTTTGTCACTTTCTATCAATAATAGTTGCTTCCAAAAATAAATTTATCTTCTGGAAAACCAGTGCACACATAATTGTACTTGGAAAACAAGTCCTTCAGTCAATCAGTCAGTCATGTTTGCTTCGTGTGTACTTAATCGAAGATAGGACGATATGGAGAACAAATTGGGTCATTTTAAACGAAATGCTCAAGTGTGTGAACGGATGAACGTCCTTGACACTTTATTTACCGAAAAAAAACCAGTTTCCACCTAACCTAAAACGTTTATCACAATCTATTTCTATCAGTTATCGGGAGCTACAGGTAATCTAATTGATCAAATTGATGATTTTAAAGTTACAAAGCAAAAAACATTAGTATTAATGTTTCTATTAAGCGTATAACCACCCGTACATGTACACCTTCGCCCACCGATAAATATATTAATTTTATGAGTGGTGCGATGTGGTCCACTAAAAAAAACATCCCCCCATATATTTAATCAATACTTATGAAATAATTTATCGAATTGCGACTTTGATAAATCCAGTTTTGAATTTTGGACGAGACGAGAGGACAGGAGGCACTGCATTGTGCATTATGTCCCAAGATCGACTGCCGCAGATGCGACATGTGAGAATTCATATTTATAAAATGATGTTATTTGAAGTTTTGCTCCAGACCAACAATCATGGAGTTAAAATGATATTATTTCCCCGAGACAAATTGGGATTTTGGTGGACTGTAAGTTCGTTTTAAAAAAGATCGACAATCCTGGTTGTGTGGAACCGTCGTAAAGAGTGTGACCGATCGCTCATTGATCTGGTCGAAACAGATACAAACAGATTACGCATTCCATTGTCGGATATTTGTGCACCGAATAATCAAACTAAATCTTCGATCATTTAAATTTCAAGAATGTGTATGAAACGTAACTGAAGAAACGCCAAAAAAAATTTGTGTCTGGAAGGAAAGGTAAAGTGGCGCGCGCGACATCGAACATGTGGAAAATGCGAAAAAAAAACCTAAACAAATTTAAATGGCCAAAATGATCATATATTTCTCGATTGAAAGAAAAAAAATCCTGAGATTCGATAAAATATTTTATAAGTAATGATTAACTGCAAGGGAAAGGTTTTTGTATACTCGCATATCGACAATTTTATATATATATTGTGTATCCGATCGAAGATACATATTTGGGACTGATTGGAACCCTGTGTTCTTTTTGTCCCAACATGGTACACTTCACGCACACACTCGCGCGTTCTAAAACTCCGTGGACATGCGATACATAGGACAGTGATGAGAGATGGAGGCTCGGCCATGGATGCGGCGATTGCGGCCACCATTTGTGTGTCTGTAGCGGATCCTCACCACACCGGTCTAGGGGGAGGCTTCCTCATGACACTCTACAACAGGTGAGAGCGTCTGTAACACCTGCATCAAAATAAGCTAGTGTTGTTAAATTTAATTAAGAAACAAATAAAATGATTCGAAAAATCGCCTGTAGCGTGAAGTTAGCCATAACGTAATTCCTTCTAAAGCGGCATTTGCACCGGAAAAGATCGGCTCCTAAGGAGCCAATCGGTCGTGTGAAACAGGAGCGTGCTCCGCTTCCCTGCGACCAACGCTCCTACGATCTTTTACATGGAAAATTCGCGCTATTCTTGTTGTGCCATTGCCGTACATGCTATTTCGAGTAAGCGCACAAAAGGCGCTCAGTAAACAGATCCCATGCCAGGCTCCCTTCAGAATAGGAAAATTTCTATTTTTCTAGGAGCCGCTCCTCGAAGCCACGATTTTTCTTTTTCCACCTAGGAACAATATAAACCTGCGATTTTTCGCTCCAATGAGAAAATCATCGACTCCTTAGGAGCCGATCTTCTCCTGTGTAAACGCCGCTTAAAAAGGCCACTTTCATTAAATCTTCACGAAAGTTTAATTTATCATGCCGCAAGCAATATTTCACAAAAAGTCGCGAATTAAAATTGAGTCGCATCTTGTCCTTTGAAAGGGAAAATGGCACAGCACAAGTCATCGATGCTCGTGAGACGGCGCCAGCGGCGGCCCACCAAAATATGTTTGAAGGGGACGTTGAGCTTTCTTCAAAAGGTAAAATAACAGATTGCGACATATTGCAGCGTGTTCGAATTTTATTGCAATTTCAGCTTCATTCTTCCGTGTCCGTTTAGTGAAATTTGTTTTAAGAGTTGGGGGTTTGCAAAATTATTTTTTTACGAAAATTATTTATATGTTCCGCATTACAAGTGAAAATCAATTATACCAAGCTCGATATTAATTAAAACTGGTCTTGTAAATGACGTGAGTAATAACAATACCTGAACCAACTAAGAATACCTGAAGTTTTGTCATGTGAAACACGCAGGAGGTCTTTCGGTGGCTGTTCCGGGGTTGGTTCCGGGTCTGTGGAAGGCCTATCAGATGCACGGTCGCCTGGATTGGGCTTCACTGATCGCGCCCAGCATTAATCTCTGTGAGGAAGGATTTGTTGTCCGCTCCTCCCTGGCTGACGCCATCGAGAGTCAACGGGAGGCCATCTACAAGGATCCAGGATTGAGGTGAAACGATTGCAAATTCCGCACTCAAAATTTTCAGGACACAACCAATTATATATATATTTAAAAATTGGTCCTTTCTGGACTTGAAAGATTTAAAGAAAATAGATGCAACAAAATCGGAAAATTGAAAACTGACCTGTCCACATAACTATCAATAGCACCGGAAGGGTCGGAGGGCTCACACGCATTGCTGGAATGTATTGCATGATTGCTCTCTTCAAAGGGGCAGTCTTCACTCTGTTTCATTCATTTCTGTGCTGTTTTTCCTACACGAGCAAGTAGAATGTAGTAATTTCTTATCAATCGGACATGAATATCCCTTGAAAATTAAATATTTAGGGTGAATTTGTTTCTTTAAAAAATTGAAAATTGATTGCCGTAAAAGTTACCTCACCCATACAAACTCATCCCGCTCATCAAACATCTTGCAGGTCGGTTTTTGTGGATGAGATAACAGGTGAAACTAAGAAGAAAGGAGACGTTGTGAAACAGCCGGCTCTGGGACGAACTTTGGCCAGGCTAGCGCAGGTGGGCGGTTCGGATTTCACGACGGGACCCACAGCATCGCAGCTGGCGGCAGACATACAGGAATCGGGTAACTTGATACTCGTCTGTGGAAGCAATTTTGAGATTTTGATTGCGCATATAAATATAACATTTTCCACCACACGAGACATAATCAGAAACATAGTAATAAAATAGCAGTGACAAAAACCTGTTTGAGTTGAAGCGATCTTCAACTCAATGTTAATGTTAATGTTAATGTTAAATTTGTAATGAAATATCAGAAACCGCAGAATTGAGTTACAAAACATTTTCTTTTGCAATGTCATTAAAAAAATTGGATTGATTTGCAGGCGGAATCATGACTGCCGATGATCTAGCCAACTATGAGGTGAAGATCAGAAAGCCAATCGTTGTGAACATAACCGAGAAACTCACGTTGGTGTCCGTTCCACCGCCGGGGAGTGGCGCCATCGTCGCCTTCTTCCTGAACATCATGAGCGGATACGAAACCATCGCCACCGACAGCGACGTCACCAACTACCACAGGATGACGGAGGCCTTCAAACACGCCTACGCCAAGAGGGCTTTCTTCGGGGACATGGATTTCGTCAACATGACTGAGGCAATTATAGTGGTCACAAAATAGGTTCGACATCAAATAAGCTACAAATCAACAAATTTCGATTTGAGCTATAGGAAAATATGAACTCACTGGTCAAGTCTAAATCAAAATTGTAATAGAAGCAGACTAATATCACTCTAATAGAAACATTATTTATTCATCCGAATGATTCAGATTCTCAGAAACATGACATCGAAAGCCTTCGCCCAAGCCATCAGAAATCGAATAGTTGACGACAGAACGTTTCCGCCCAAGTATTACGGTGACCAGGCTTTTCAAATATCCGACCATGGGACGTCCCACGTCAGTGTGATTGCACCCAATGGAGATGCCGTCGTTGTAACGTCAACTATTAATCAACGGTTAGTGTTGCCTCAAATCCCTTGTTGACTATTGTGCAGTCGAATAGGTTCATGGCTCGTAGACATTTTCTCTGGTGTAATTCACAGCGGGGCGAAACTTTCGATTTTACTAAACATTAAAAAAAATGTCTTAAAGCAAAATTCACTTTGTTGTACGTGTTTCACCACGGCCCACAGATTCGGAGCCCAATTTATGTCGCCCTCTACCGGCGTGATCCTGAACGACGAAATGGATGACTTCTCCAGTCCCAACATCATCAATTTCTTCGAGGTGCCGCCGTCCACCAACAACTACATCGTTCCTGGTAAACGGCCATTCTCGTCCATGTGTCCGTCGTTAGTCATCGACTCGGAGAGGGGCGCCGTGGTTCTGGCGACAGGAGCTTCGGGTGGCACACGCATCACCTCAGCGACGGCTTACGTAAGTTCAACGCACCCATATACTGTTCAAGGATACACCTGTGAGTGGAACATGAGTGCTCATTCGAGTAAGATCCATCCGAAAAACCTGCAGACTGAAGCACCCGATATTTGATTAAAAATAAAAGAGAAATATAGACATTGTTTCCGCATAAATTTATCAGAAAGTTCAAGAACAACTGGATCAACCATTGCTAGGTTGTCGCTGTATCGGGAATATCCATCAGAATTTCGATTAACATTCATGTTGTTTGCGATCACCAAATTTTCAATTCGTAAATATTATTTCAGGTGGCTTTGAGACATCTATGGATGAATGAAGACTTGCAAACAGCAACTGATTCCATTCGGATTCATCACCAACTTTATCCGGACGAATTGGAGATGGAAGCTGGAATTCCATTGGTACTAAGTAGTTCACAATTATGGATGAAATATGGTATATTCGTCTGACAGTTGAAACACGTATTGCCAACTATTAAGTGATAACATGTTTACTGCTCACATTTCAAGAACACCATCAGGGGTCTTGCTGCCATTGGTCACAACATCAACCTAGTCAAGAAGGCCTCCTCATCTGTCAACAGTATATCTGGTAATCAAGGAGATCATCTAAATGGTGTTGGCGACCGAAGAGTGGAGGGAGGAGCTGCAGGATTTTAATATGTTGGTTAGTATGCAAATTTAACAAGAAACTTCAATGGATTCGTTGAGCTGCTGCTCAAAGGTTACGTTTACATTTTTATCAAGTTTGTGTTTTTATTTGCTGGACATACGCGAACAAAATGAAAGCTTTTGTTTTATAACGCTAGCGATCAACAGGAACTAATGTTGTGAAATTCTATTTTTGTAGAGCAACCAGTTCCTGCATTTAAGAAGCTATCAGAATCCTCAAGCAGATAAGTCTTCGTGCAAACTTAAAAGCAATTTACCTTTTGACCTTTGCTCTTAATAATTTTTCAAGATGTGCAATATACATTACTATCACGAAATCTAAGCAGATACAATAAGGAATAGGTGTAAATACAAAAGTATAGATGTTTAATTTCTTCTCATTTTATTATCCATTCTTAAAAAAAAACTTAATTTATGTAAGCTGAAATGGGCACAATAAACAAAAATCATAATCATACGTGACTTGAAACATTTGGATTATTTTTGAAAGCCAACTGCAGAGTTAATATCGTTGATTTTAGCTATCAATTCTTTTAAGTCGTCGCTCCTGGATAATAAAAAACAACCATTAAAAAGGTGTGATTATATTGGGATGAAAGGCAAATTTGATATGAATAAAAAAAGTTAACAGATTGGGTTCAGTGTACTTACTGTTTGGAGAGAATCTCTTTGACCTGTCTAATCTGCTCATCGCTGGGATTCACCAAGGTCGACTTCTGTTTCATGTTAGTGTTGTGCCGAGCGATCAGTTGTTCCTGGTACTTCTGTTTGGTGCCAACCTGTACAAACGAAATTAGAATTCCACACAATATTTCCTCACACAATCACTTATTTTGTGCACCTTATAATTATTCCGACAAGCTCAATACATTAGCTCTCATTTAAATTTTTATTTTATAACATTTCATTAAAATTGAAGCGACCACTTTAATTTATAATATTATAAAAACGTCTAGTAGAATAAATCCGAGTGAATTAAGTTTCGAAATCGATAATTGCTAGCTCACCTGTTCAATGGCGTTTTTTCGATACTTCAAATTTTCTTCTAAGTTCTGCAACTCTTGCTTCATATTCTGCTCGGCTTTGGACAGTGTGGGCATTTGCCGCAGTAGGCTTCGAAATACATCATGAACCCTTCAAAAGATATTACAAATATTAAGGATAATCCGTAGTATCTGTATCTTAAAAAAACAGCGATCCACCAAGTACGCTCCATTTCGCCGCCTACATGAATTCAAATGATTTTCTTTTAATTACAGCACTTATGTGCTGCCCCTTGAAGCAGCAATCACACAATACAAATACGTTACGCGTGTTGGTCCTATGCGCAAAAGTACCCGAAACGACTCAATATTTATTTTACTAACAGACTAGAACATGAAAGTAACATGTACGAAGTACAGGAGGGATATATAACATGAATGTCAGTCAGTAAAATAAATATTGAGTCGTTTCGCGTACTTTTACGCCATTACTGCTCACTTGGGCATGACACGAAGACGTGGCGCAGAGAAGTATAAACGAACCCCAAAAAGATGTAAAATCAAACATGCGTGAGCTACCTGACCAAAATGGTGTCCTGGTTGTCCTGCAGCGCCTCGAATCGTTCGGCCAGATCCCTGGCCTTTCTGGTCAGCATATCCTTAGACCTGCTGAGACCACTTAGCTCGGACAGTTGTTGGTTTCTCAGCTCCTGGAGTGTGTAGACCCTGGGAAAACGGAAAAGCAAGCTTTATCTTCCGCTTTTTTAATTTTTTGATCGCTTACCAATAAGAACATTCTCGGGCCTGGGAAATCAATTAAAATACCTTTCCTCGATTTTCTCTCTGGCCAAATCCTGCTTCTCAATGTACTCTTCACGCAGCACCTGGGTCGACCGGTTTAGCAGCTGAAAACAGTCTTCAGGAGTGACGTTCGAGTTGTCGTCGGACCTGCAGCAAATTTTGAACATTATTCTTAATTAAATCAACCATATAGACAGCTTGACTCAAATGTTATTTTTGTTTTACAATGAAAATAATCGCTTTCCTTAATGGAGACGAGACTGGTCGTGGCTATTCTGCACCAAATAAAAATGTTTGCGATACATTTTTTTAAAATTATAAATTCAATGTAGACACCGACACTATTTACCACAAATTAGTGAGCTCTGCTTAAAATGCAGTTGATGCAAATTAATAATTAGGAAACCATCTTTAACTATAAAGACCTATCGATTATTAAAGAAATTCGAATGCTCAACAAAACGACTTCCAATTTAAACTAGTCCTGTGAGTTAAAAGTCAAAGGGCCTTTTGAGGATTAAATTACGATTTTGCTTACTTGATAATCGGAATGGAAGTGTTTCGCTGCAAAATACTGCGAATAAGTTGGCTGAACGGTTCCTTAGCGGAACGAATCTTTTCTAAGGAGTTGTTGCAATCTTCTTTGGTGTTGGACAACAGTCTGGGGAGGCTGTCTAGATAAGTAGGTCTACAAAATAAAATAACAGAAACATCATTTTGTTGAGGTAAATTTCTTCAATTTTCACGAAGATCTATCCAATTATAATTTGAAAAAAACATTCTCCCAAAAATTTACAATAAGGCACAAATAACAAGAACACAGAAGCTAGACCATAAATAGAAAACGTTAACGAGATCGATCACAAATGCCAATGTTCTCCGAAAGGTGCATAAAAAAAGCGGAACTGATCATATTGACCGTCATATGAACCAAGAGGGGTACAGAAAACCGGCAGTGATATTACACTACAGTGAATTAAAAATCATCAAGGGGCAAAAGGGGAATCCATGAAAGGATCCATGATCGACCACAGCAGTATTGTGCGCTATCGTTTAAATAACTTACACCAGAGGCAAAGCGGTAATTCTGAACGGTGCGGTCAGACACAGCAACGTGACACCACCTAGATCCAAGCCGTGCACTACAGCAAGACCAACAACAGGAATTGTGGAACTGAAATGAAAAATGTATAAAATGAATAAAACAGGTTTAAAAAAACCCACGTCCAAGGTCAATCCGTTGGCAGCGAGAGGGCGCCACAAAACCACGGGACACCTTAACCACGTTGATGGTGCGTTGTCCGAAATAACCCGAAACAAAAGACGTCGAGTTGCACGTGACTGGAGAGGGTGGATGTTGCCTCTGCTCAACCACTGTGAATAATGACGTCAATAAATCAGAGATTTACAACCCCCTGACGGGACGGGGCACATCGACTCCGTTATCGAAGTGAGCCAGACATTGGCCAAAGCAGTCATGGATGCGTTCGCCGCCGCCACTGAAAAGCCTGCTCCAGAATAAAGTCGACACGCCAAGAGCGACCCGCACCGGAAGTGACATCCAATGTGGAGTCTCGACAAAAGATGAGAGCGAAGTCTTTTTATACGTATTTATAATTCTAGGATACATGGACAATTTTAAGGCGCTGCATGCAATTTTCTATGGTGGAATTGTATATATGAGCTCATATATCTTCTTATTTGAGAGCGAAAATGTTCAGGAAAGCCATATATTATAATTTCCAAGTGTCTCTGGATAAAGTAATTGTCAAAAGCGCGACAAATATTTCATGCAGCTTCCACTCTGATTTCATCTATTCAAAAATACATCAAACATCGACAATATTAAATAGCTTTAAAAACGCGCTAGCCAAAATGACATTTCTTTCCAGAAATAAGTCATTTCAATGGTGACGTAGCAGGGCATGTGGGTAAAAATACGTGCTTTCGGAACCCCTCCACTTTCTCTAGTCATTTACCTGATCGCCAACGGCTTGGTGCAGATGAGATGTTCTACGACGCACGTCTGGTTTTCGATAGTGGACAGGGCATCCGAGGAACAGGAGCCTGAAAATGCAAGTGTGGTGGACAATTAGATTAGAAATGGGTCAAAAATATGGATTTAGGAAGGACACAAATCAATAACGTCTCGGGACGATCCTACAATAACCTGACTCCTTGTACTGCTTACAAATCAATATTTACCAGGATTCTCGCCAGTCAGACTCTGAAGTTGGGAGATGAGTGGCAGGGCTACGGTGTGTACGCCAGCCGAATGACTGCAGTGGTATCTTAGGTTGGTCGTCGGGTCTACGGAGAAATCGAAAAGCGAGATGAACACTTTCCGCTTTGAAACAACAATTGATTCATGACTCGCACTGTACCAAACAATTGGTGATGCTAGTTGCGGTTTGACTCCTTCACTCGAAACGAGGACCGCTTTTTACGTCACACTTGACAGCGATGATCAACGGCGCTGTGTTATCGGCAGTCACACACACACACACACACCTCTTCGTCGGCCCAATCGAACCTAATTTGCCGGGCGCAAGTGTTATCGGAGATGCGCGGGGGGCTCCCGGGTTCGGACTGTGACTGATGCCCACCTGGGGAACCCCCACGGTTGGACTCAAGTCACACCGCGAATCAATGCTGCTCTCGCTTCCTGAGAACCCTTCCCACACTCTCACGCACATGACATAATAAACCATTGAACAAGTACCCTGTATTTCTGTGAAATATTTCACGTACAGCATAAAACGGAAAAATTCGGATATCAATTAAGATTATTTTGAGACCTTCATGAGAAATTTCGCCAAATTGAAAATGGGCGTTAAGATGAAAACCGCATTCGAGTACACAAAATGGGAAAATTGTAACCTGAATTTGTAATTGAATTTAAATAGATCAATTCAACACACTTTTCTCAGTTACGTGGACGTTATATACGCGAGTTACAGGTAAGACGCTAAGACATGCAGAAAATTAGTTTCCTTTTTTTCAGCGCGCAAATGCGGATACATGTCGATTTGATTGCTCGCTTTGCTGAACGAGGGTTCGAGGAGGATATAGGCGCTCGCCTAATAGGGGGTATGTTTTTGTTGCATTAAAACCGGATTCCGACAATTATCATCAAGCGATGATAGCATCGGTCCTGTCCGTCCTATCGCATATCGTCCACTCTAGCTGATGTTTCCCCAAACACTATGTTTGCTTTCCCGTTAAGATGAAAATCTCATTCGAGAGGAAGCTGCTAAATAACGCGTAATTTGTGTACCGTCTGATTACACGATGCATTTCTAGATTCACCACATTGGTGCCAAAATGCTCGTAATTTAACGAATTTCTTCTCTAATGAGATAGATTTTTATCGAAATGAGACCATGAAATGAGAAGATATCAAAACTGACCATGTGACACCGACGAATTTTAGTTGGTCCAAATTTATTGTTTTTTTGTTGAGCGTTTTCATAAATTTCATTTTGAATCGCCGGTTAAAAATTAGTTGTAAACATTATGAATGAAATATCTTTGATCTTTGATAGATCTTTAAAACGCTTTATAGACAGATCTGAAATATACTAAAGATGGGGGTGCGTTAACCTCCAATACCATTAGGCCACTGATCTGCGTTTCAGGAAGACGTCTGCGATTTCGAATGCAACAAAGATCAAAATTAACTAGATATTCGCCAGAACAGTGGTCATACAGCGCACGTCAGAATTTAGCCAATCAAATTCGCGTCCACTTCACCGGGCCGCCCGATTTCGCTATACGCAGGCCGTCCATTGATTTCTGGACACCTTCAATACCATTTCCAAGCAAAATTTACGAAATAAACAGCGTAGGTTGTCCGGAAACTTTTCAATAATAATAAAACGAAGGGATGATTCTTTATAAGGCTGGAAGAGGTAATTTGTACACTAACCAGTTTCAGGCTAACGTTGTATTTGAACGATGAACGGCGCTGAGATCGCCGACGCCATCCAATAAAACAACACTGCAATGACTATGGGATTCCACAACAGCGTCGGACGCACCATCGGCTAACACGCAAACAAATGATAACGCCCACATACCTCTAAAAACCAAGGTGTAATCCACAACCCCCTCCCCCCAGGCGATCGCAGCCCCTACCAGGAATCGCCATCTATCATAGAGACTGCGCACACCTTGGAACACCCTCGTCGATCCCAGACCCCGGCCAGTCGGTGCGGGCGCGTTCGCCGCCTAATCGCACGTCGAAAAAGCCGAAAGCATGTATAGTGCCTGTCCAAGAGATTAACCAAAAATTTATTCCGTTATCAGCTAATTTAGTTAATGCATCGCACTCTGCGCTGTCCGAGTGAACGAATGTGGGTGGGGTGCGCGGGTGGCTCGCGCCATACCTGGGTGGGGAAATCGCGCCGGATCTACGGGATGACCGCCGTAGAAGCGTCGCCAACAATCCACCTTTTTTATCGCGCCACTAAAACAAATCCATTAAACCCCGAGAACAACTTTTAGAACGGGCGGCCGAGGTTCACGCGTCGTCGTCGTCGTTCCAAAAAGTTCTTTTTCGATAAGGGGTGGGGGGAAAAAAGCGGTTGACAGCTGGAAAAGCGATGCCCTGAATCCGATTGGTGGTGGTGATGGTGACGAAGGGCGGGAGGATAAAGAGGAGGGGGGGTTAACGGGATACATGCGGCGTGATGTTCTAATTCAGTGGCATTCCTAAACTGGGGCTCGCTCGCACTATGAGTATGACACAGGTAACCGTAAAGAGCGTTTCATGAATTAGCACTGTTTTTTTAAAAAAAAGTTTAACTGTATTCCGTAGTCAATCGCACAACAGGATTTTCTGAACCCTCTCTCGATGTGGAAGGACCCGGAATCGAATAACGAGAGAGCGCGCCTGGAATCGAACTCGGGATCGCTGGTCCTTCTACCGGCTTGATTGCGACGAGTCGTACTCAATACATATATTTCGTTTACATCGAATTGAAGGAAACACGAATTGAAGAGTTTTAAAATGAATCAGTAAGCTATAGTAATTTAGATGGCGTTTGGCATTTTTGATGTCCGCGAGGAAACACGACTTTTTAGTGAACAATTTTGTTTCGGAATCTACATTTCAAAATAATTAGTAGCAACGTAAACATGTGCGCTATCCAGTGCTTCATTACCAAGTTAAATTTAACGCTGATTTCTAATTGATTTCGCTTTTGACGTCTGGTGCCTGCTCTACTTTGAGATATTGGCAACATTGGATTGGAGAGAGTTTGGTGGCCACTGATCGCCACGTGAAATAGCAAAGGGTGGAGACAAGGGGTTGACTGTATTCAGCGCTAATTATCAAGGGAGGACGAGAGAGAGAGAGCGAAATTAAGGCTTAAAACGATAACCCGCTGCTTGACTAGAGGAAAGGGGAGTATGGGGAGATACTAAATGGGGAAAAATACTTCTTTGCCTGGGGATAAATCGAAAACGTACATTAAAAATGGGCGCAAAGGGGTTTCGAGATAGCGGTGGGTCACAACATTGACCCAATACCTGAACCGGAAATGAACCGACCCGTATTTCGTTTGTATTGCACCTGCAGATCGATCACTTCTAGCACACACGACCGATCAAGAAGCTTTTAAAGATACATCACCGATAGACAAGTAATGTATCCGAATGTTAGAAATTAATCATTGAAATAATTTGTCGGGATCGGGACAACTTCTCAAAACATTCAAATTCAAATACACCTTTTATCCTTAGATAATAATTATTTTTGATATATTCGGATGCTAAAACTAATTAACCATCGAAAAGATAAAATTGTTTGCATATTAAGAGCACAACTGAGTTAGCATTAGGACAGAGACCAGACAGAAATGAGAGAAAATGTGAAGACGGGTCATCCAGTCAGCAATGTTTACACTCGAAAACGAACGGGTTATCTGCCCTGGAACGCTTCATCTCCGATCGCATGTGACGAACAAGCGACAGGGGATAAAAAGTGCAAGACTTCTTATAGTCCTGAGCTTGCAGCCAGTAAACTTGGGAGGAGGGAGAGCGGAGACGATGATGAAGAGAAGGAGGAGGAAAAGAGTTGAAAACGAATGAAATTGAAATGATGCACAAAGGGTTGTTTAGATGCCGAGCGCAAAGAGTAAGGAGAGGAGAGGAGAGGGAAAGAGGAGAAGGCGACTCGATAGCGACCGGTGTAAGCCCCATCTGCTCGTTGGAGAATAGGGGGTGGGAGAGAATTTTTATTACTCCGTCGCGCGTCTTGCAACACAATCGAGTTAGCCGAACTGCAGCGCCACCATTTCTTGGTGCTCGCGCGAAAAGGGGGCAAAGCCAGGCTCCACTGGGCGCACCGTGGCGAGATGTATACAGGTGGCGACAGAACCAGCTTTCGAGAGACGTCATCAAATATTTAGGTCTCAATCGCGTTGTCGAGCGTTTGACGCGTCCGCGCGCAACGCCGGAAGGTGGAAGGGGGGGGGGAAGGGTTGGAAGGCGGGAGGCGGGGCTGACGGGATCACTGCACGAACGGACGGACCAATTAGCGAGCTCGCCTGGGCCCATCACGCATGCACTATGCATGACAACGACGACGACAACGTCGCCACCTGACGGCGATCAACGAGTGGTGATAGTGTGTCCCGTTTGAGACTATTGACTGATCGTAAACCAGTTAGTTTACAATTAGTGGTAAAAATAGATTCCCTACTGTTCATTTAATTGATGTTGTCACAAGGAGCTAATTCGATTCCCAGTAGTTATTTTAATCACAATGAGCTAATTTGATTTAATTGTCACTGATTCGGTACTCGACGACCGTTTGACACATCGTCAATATCGAAATGAGTAAGTACTCTTTAAATTGATATAATCTCTATAATTTCATTGATAAATCAAAATATAATAAAGCAATAACGGAAAGAAAATTTAAATGATATCCAATTGTAACAAACAGAATAAATGTTCATCACAATAGCAAAGAAACAGTAATGTAAATATTTTCAGTAGACATTTTCAACGAACCCAGCTCCAAATCTTAATTCTACAACTGTTGACGAAAAACGATTCTCTCGACTTATCATTGGATGACGTTGTTGTTAATAATGATAAGGATGGACAGGAGAGAAATAATAACGATAAGTGAATGAAAACCGAGACGATGTTTGCTCGAATGCAGCTGAGAACAAAGAGGGAATTAAATGATGATGATGATGAAATTGGGGAGCAAAGATGAAGTCGAGGAGAATATGACGAACGTGGAAGGGTTATAAACAATTGAAATAGAAAGGAGGGGGACCAATAAAAGGTGAGCGCATTTTGGAATGATGAGGGAAGGGAGAGCTAGATGGAAGTATAGGCTATGGAAGGGGGGAGTGAGTATTAACCCGTTAATTCCTGGGCGACATCAGCAACGGCATGAAAGCGTGATGAGCCAAGCGCGAGCGCCAGCGATTCGGGGATTTCAATAATTAAGACGATACAACGACTGTCACGCCACTAGTAGTCGTGGTGAGGAAACACAACTGAAGTGAACATATTAGTCGTGTTCATGGATAACATGCCCATCTTATTCGATCGGTCTTGATTTCCGACCTACATTCGTGGAAAACGCATTAAGAATTGGGTACAAAATAGCCCAACCAAAACTCCGTCAGTATGAAATAGTTGCGTCGAGAATTGATGATCTTAGTCGTTATATTTTCTAATTTCTGACAAAAATTTAAGTAAACAAAACGATTCAAATTTGACGGAGAAACAAAAATCATTTTTGTTGATTTTATGATTAGTGAGGTGCATACTAAAATGAAATACTCATATTTATGAATAGATTACCGTCAAAAGCTGTCCATTGGCCGCCACGTTTTCGCGAGGATAAGCCGACGAAAAAAGTCTAGCGGTCAAAGGAACGATTACAATTATTTCGCCACAATGACCGAGGAACTACAATAAGAGAATTCCCGCTAGATAAGCTGCAAACAAGATCACCAAGGTAAAACGCGGTTAATGGGAGGAAAAATTAGACGGAGAACTGGACTAAGGTCGCCGGCAAGCAGTGCAACGAAATGCCGTCGGTGACCTCGGCTTGAGCGGCAGGGCACACTGACGTCGACAGCGATCGGATCTTACCGCACGGATGAACAAAGGAAATGCCGGACACTTGTTGTGAAGAAGCTAAGTCTGCTTATTGTGCGATCCACTTGGAACTGGCGAATTTTGAGAATATCAATGAAATATTGTGGAAAGTTCATGGAAGACATGTTTTCTTGGGCCTGGAAAGAGTTTATCGGTTGGAACGCGTGGAATTTCAATATGGCGGACTCAGATGTGGTACCATTAAGGTCAGTTTGTTAGGCCAATTGGCGAATTAAGTGCAATCAAAATGTGCGGTTTTCGTGAGAATTATATCGCCACAATGACCGCACCATCAAGGTCAGTTTATTGGGCCAATCGGCGATTTAAGTGCGGCTTTTCTTGGACATTTTGCCTCGGGAAGTCTGCCATGCTCCAGAGTTAAA